>CAKNXH010001928.1:0-21951 GCA_932178445.1 Andricus quercusramuli | reverse complement strand
CCCATGCTTAGGCCACACTGAACACAAATAAATATTCTCAAGAATATGCAAGTGTTAGAGAACATTAGCCCGCGTTGAAAATTAAAATCTTAACTTTGCCAATAGCCGACACATCTCTGAATGGTAAGACCGCTACCAGGGTGCACCGGAATGCGCACCAGGTTGTCCAAGACGTCATCTACAAGAGCTTTTTAAAAATTTAAATTGCACCAACAGCCGAAATAAATGCCAGTGTTGAGTCGACGGTCCAAATGCACCAGATCGCGCACCAGGTAGTTTAGAACGTATTCTACTAGAACTTTTCTAAAATTTCGATTGTACCAATTGCCAAAATAACTACCAATGGTGAGCCGACGATCCAAGTTCACCGGATAGCGCATCAGGTAGTTCTTTTGGCTGCTGCCATAATTTGAATTTCAAAAAAGTTCTCGCAGAATACGTGCTAAAGTACCTGATGCGCGATCCGGCACTCTCGGATCGTCGACTCACCATTGTTAGTTATTTTGGCTGTTGGCATGATTTGAATTTCGGAAAAGTTCTCGTAGAATACGTGGTAAAGTACCTGGTGCGCGATCCAGTGCACTTGGATCGTCGACTCATCATTGGTAGTTATTTTGGCTGCTGGAACAATTCAAATTTTTAAAAATTTCTCGTAGGATAATTGATAAACTACCTGATGTGCGATCCGGTGCACACCAAGCTGATGTTCTCTAAAACTTACATATTCTTAAGAATATTCATTTGTGTTTAGTGTGGCCTTAGTATGGGAGACGGACAAGAGCAACGCTTTAGCAATGTACCATTCAGCCGTGACCCATGCTTTAGCCACATATTTCCATGTTTTTTGCCATGCCTAAGCCATGCAAACTTTTTTCACGAGGGTAGATCCATGCTTCGTTGAATAATTGCAATTTCCTATGGAAAAATATGTTTGTTTCAAACCTCAGGAAGCTTGAGTAGAATTTTATACTCGTCGCTCCTTGTTGTTGGCTAAAAGGCTTCCCTTATCATACATGTGAGATTATTCACAATAAGAAATAACAGGATGCAAATCCTGACAAAGATATTTTCTTAAGGGATTTGTCGTGGTTTTTGCAATTATTTCAAATTTGTTGTGCTCATGAATTTACAGTAATATAATTTGTTTAGAATAGTTATGTGTTATACTAGATTCCACCTTATACGGCAGAATTATTTTTAAAAATTTAGAAAAAATATGACATTCTCCAAATAATAAGCAAAGGCTGATGGAATTCTTTAAATATTACGTACTTCTAATTGATAAACGAATATTTGTTCAGTTATTACGCAATCTTTGTTTCTTTTTCTCCTTTCGTCGTCAACGTGAAAGAAGACAAACAATTTATAACTCATAGAGACATTCAGTAAATTGTATAGGGGCTGAGATTACTTTGCGAATAATATGCAACATAAAATCATTCGTCCTTTCACAAACAGAAATGCTTGATGTACGAGAATCATAACGATTATTTTCGTTTTTCCTACCCCCTAACACAAAATTTTTGAAAATTCTTCACTTGCCAGAGCATTGGAAATAATGGTAACATTATTCCGAGCACCTCTGTACTTATGACTGGAATAGAATTTTTACTTGAAAATTATATAAAAAGAAAGAGAGAAAACGTAGATTGGCTAAAAGAACAAAAAGAAGTATCATTTAAGTCGAATTTTGTAAACTGAGAAACTGAGTACGAGCAAAAATCTGGAATTCATACATTCACTGTAATTACGATTCTATCGTAAACAGGAATAAAAATGGAAACATCTGGCTTCTCCTAAGACGGCTTGGACTTATTTCTTCTGACCACTTCGCTCCTGATAACAATTTCTCCCCTGCAGACCTTTTGACAGCTTTTACGACAAAATTCAAATTCCATGCCCTCTTTCCCGTTCTAGTAATCAATTTATCCGTTTGCGCTTCTTCTCTCACCATATATCCCGGCGTCATCCAGTCTACCCCTAGCGTCCACCTTATATACCTTTCTTGTAAACTTTCAATCTCCTTCCTTTCTTTCCATCCCCATATCTCTACTCCGTAACCTAATACCGGCCATACCAGTGTATCAAATAACCACATTCTCCTTTTCCAATTTTTTTTAAACCTTTTTTTTCCTATTCCCCATATCTTTTTCATTATCCCTGCCGCTTTTTTTATCCTTTCGCTTATATGAACTCTATGATCTCCATTCGTTTGCAAGGTATATTCTAAATATTTAGACTCCTTTACTTCTTCTAACTCTACTCCCTTCCATCTCCCAGTCCATTCTTTCTTTCTTCCTCCCCCTTTTCTAATCCTCATTATCTTTGTCTTTTCTATATTAACATTCAATTTTTTCCCATCTAAGTATTTATCCAATCCTTTAATTAATCCTGTCATTCCTTCTTCGTCCTCTGCCATCAACACTATATCGTCCGCATATGGCAGTGTACATATCTTTTCTTCTCCCATACTAACTCCTCCTTATCCCTTCCTCTTCATTTCTTCTTCTAAGTCTGAAATTAATATATCAAATAAAAGTGGGCTCAGAGAACATCCTTGCCTTAGTCCTCTAACTAACCAGAAACTGTCTCCTACTTGCTCGTATACCCTTTTTCACCATAACTTTTTCTATCTCGACTATGTCTAATGAGTCGAACGCCGCCTTTGAGTCCACGAATATCGCTCTCATTTTCCCTTTCTCCCTTTTGATCCTTTTATTTATCAGATAATTCAGAATATACATGTTGTCCATAAACCCATTTCTCTTCTAAGCCCTATCTGATTCGGTGGCTCTATCTTTCTTCCCCCAACTTCTTTCTTCAATCTCTCTGACAAAACAGTTACATATACTTTATACAATATTGGCATTAGCGTCACACCCCTATAATCTTCAACCTCCTCCCGTTCGCCTTTTTTCACTATGGGTACGACTACTCCCTCTTTCCATAACTCTGGCCACCCCTCTCCTTTCCATACTCTATTACACATTATCCATGCCCATTCCTTCAGTTCTGTCCCCCCATATTTCCAGACTTCATTTGGAATCTGATCTATACCAGGTGCCTTTCCATTTTCCATTATTCCTTACACCTTGCCTATTTCTTCCCTTGTTATGTCCTCTTCTTCATCTCCTTCTCTACCATATTTCGCTCCTTTCCTAACTTTTCTCTCTACACCTACTAGCAAATACATAACATATTTTTTCCATTCTACCATTTCAATATCCTGATTTACTCTTTTTTTTTTGTTTTCTCTCTCTATTTGCTACCTTTTGACTTTTGTGTATGGAGCTCTCCATAAAGCTCTCTTGTTTTTCTATCAAAAATTTTATTTTGGATGTACAAATGAATGTGTGTGTGTCCACATTCACGGAAATGTTCTATAAAATCTGACAAAACTTTTGGTATGTTATTGTTGTTGTTGATATAACCAACATAAAAATCCAAAATTTGGGATTCAATCAATCATTTTGTATCTTCTAATACATAATGATAAACATTACTGCTGTTTTTTGGACATTCTCACATTTATCCGTGTTCCAACCGAATTATATAAAAATGGAAAATCTAGTTCTTATTTCATTCATCTTCCAAACTTATGTTCTAAGGTTTCAATAGGCTTGAAAAGGGACTATATCAAGTCCGAAACGTTGCCACTTCTTAATAAAATAAAGTCTTTTTCATACTAATGACCTGTCCATCCGGAGACTGTTTTATACGCTAATCGGAGGTCGAAAATGAAGAAAGAGATGCACTCTATTCACTACCTTCCAAACCTCTTCTTCCGTCCCAGCCTTCTCCACCTCTTCTACCTCTTTATTATGCGCATCCTGTTTTTCTAATCTTTGTTCTGAACTCTGCATCCTTTTTTTCTAAATTGTCCCTAACTTCTTCCCATTTTCGCATCTCTTTTTTAAGTTCTGCCATTTCTTTCCTAATTTCTTGTTTTATATCCTCTCCTCTTTCTTCCTGCCGTTTTTCGTTCATCTGTACTACCTCTATCATCATCTAACGCATTTCTTCTAACTTGAACTTTTCAAATTCTACCGGCCTTCCATGTTCAACTTTTTCTTCTTCTTTCCCCTTGTCTATGTCCATCTCTCTACTTTGATCTTTTTCCGGTGGTGTTCTGATCATTTTCGGGGTTTTTAGGATGGATCCTACTTCTGTCTTGTCTTCGCTACTTCCTCTTTCTGCCCTCTCCCTCTTCCTATTTATAAACGGCTCGAATGTCATAGTAGACTGTTGGCGTTTTACTAGTAAATAGTGAAAAAATCACAAGTTTAAATTGACAAATTCATAAGAGATTTTGGATAGTAATAAAATTGAACGTAATTGTTGAATTTTTAGTTGGAGAAGCCGAATTTCCAATCCAAAATATGAGTCCTTATCGGAATGTTAATTTCAACCAAATACTTGAATTTCAAGCCAAACAGGACCTTATAAAAAAGTCCTGAATTTATAATTCAAAAAGACGTATACATTTTCAGAAAAAAAAAATTTAATCTAGAGAAAACGAATTTTCAAGAGAATTTGATTGATTTTCCTCCAAAACGATGAATTTTCATTTGAAGTGATGAATCTTCAACCAAATAATTACATTTTCAAATAAATAACAGAAACTTTCAACATAAGAGGTGAATTTCCAACCAAAATAAATGAAATTTTATAAAAAGAATTAAATTTTCAGCTTGAACGGATGAATTTTCAAGTCAATATAAAAGAAGTTCTCGAAATAGGAAGACTTTTCAGGCAAAAAGAATGATTTGAACCAAATTGTTGAAGTTTGTGTGTGTGTATATATAATGGAAATTTAAAATAGAATATATTACAGGAAACTCTTTGAAGCCCCATGAAAATTATTTTATATCGCTTTTAATTATTCAAATTCTTTGAAACATTCTAGAATCTCTTGAAATCTTTTGAAGCTCTTGAAAATTCTCAGGAATCTTCATTGAGACCTTGAAATTCGTCCAAATCCCTTCAGTTCATTGGAATCCATTGAAAATCCCTTGAATCTTCTGAAAAAACCATAAAATCTTTCAAATGCCTTCACTTTATTGAAATCTAATGAAAATGGCTTCGAATCATTTAAATTATATTGAATTCTTTTGAATGCTTTGAAGTATTCTCAAATTCCTTGACATTTTTAAAAGCTCTTGGAAATTCCTTAGATTTTTGAAAAATACCTGGAAATTATTTGAAAACCTTTCTAATTATATGATACTCCCTTAAACCGTTTTATATAGTTTAAAACCTTCATACAAATCCAAGATCTTAGGAAATAAGTTGAAATATTTGAAAATCTCTCCAAATTTTGGAAATTCTATGAAATTCATATATTGTTGTGAATAAATTCTTCGAAACCTGAGAATTTCTAGGAAATTAAAGAATTTAAGGGAATGCCTGTAAACTGTTTGGAATTCATGAAATCCTGTGAAACCCCTTGGAGGAAGGATTTTTCAGAAGGAAGCTTTTCAAAAGAAGAACTTCTCTAACAGGGAAGATGAATTTTCAATCCAAAGCAACGAAATTTTCAACACAGCAGTTGAGTTTTGGACCAAAAAAATGACTTTTTAACAAAGTAGATTTGAATTCTGCTACCCCAAAAACATATAGGTATGGTATTCACACTGAAAGAGTTGCTGTTAGCAATTTCAACGATTTGGAAGAATTAATCGATATTTTTCAAATAAATAAAATACAATAATAAACAGTTGAATGTTAATGCGTTCAACAATTGAATATCCAACTTTTGTTTAATGGAATCGTTTGGATTTCGTTAGTATGCGTTTGGCAGCTCACTTTTGAAGTTTGGACGATGATCTCAAGTGGTGGTGACCTTCTTTGGTCAGTCGTGTCCTTAAATATAATATGCATGATGTGTCGCCGCGAAAACTGTGGTACCGAATGTTTCCAAAAGTTTTGAAAATTTTGGGATTATCTAAATTTCTGTATATTTTCAAAATTTTCAAAATTTCTAAGATGTTCAAAATCTCTAAAATGCTCAAAATTTATGTAATTATAAAAATTAGCAAAATTTCTGAATTCTACAAAATGCTCAAGTTTCTAAAGTTTCCCAAATCTTCTAAAATTCATAAAATTTTCTAAGGTTTGTAAAATTTTCTGATATTTGTAAAATATTCGAAAATTTGTACAATATTAAAAATGTTCAGAAGATTAAAAATTTTCAAACTTATCAAAATGTGTATTTTTCTGAATTTTATGAAATGTTGAAAGTATCCGAAATCATTTAAGTTTCTGGAACGTTCCAAATTCACAATATTGTCAACATTTCAAAAATTATAGAGTCGTCTCAAATTTTCAAAATGTCTGAACTTTTTCATAAGTTGAAAATTTTGAAATAATAATTTGAAAATTAAATTTTCAGAAATGATAAAAATTGGTAAAATTATCTTCGAAATATTTACGAAACTAATGTCGACGGCGTTTCTGGGCCAAACGTCATGTTTTATTTTCAAAATTATGTTTTTCAATAAAAAAATTAGGAAAAAATTTCAGAATTTCCTTTTGTCAATGTAAATAATAGATATTATATTAATGAATGCTTCAAAAGGTGTCAGTACAGAACTGGATAACAAGCAATAAGAATATATTTACTGTATATTACGGTGGTCCAAAAACACGAAAGTTTTAAAAATCGAAAATGACTAGTACTCAAAAAAATTTTAGATATTTCAGACACTCTCGGAATTTCAGAAATTTTGATAATTGTAGAAATTTAAATAGCGCTAAACATTTAAAAATTTTGAAGATTAATTTCAGGAATTTAAATGATTTTAGACATCTTTAACATGTCATAAAATTCAGGAACTTTAGAAATTTTGTTAAATTTGAAAATTTTGAATATTTTAAAAATTTTGAAGATTTTAATAATGTTGAATTTTTTGCAAATTTTGAATGTTTTACAAATTTTAGAAAATTTCAAAAATTTTAGAAAATTCTACAATTTACCATTTGGAACACCTTAGAAATTTCGCAAATATACGAAAATTTGGATGTTCCACAAATTTTCAAAATTTTCAGAAAGTTTCGGTACCACAGTTTTTGCGTTCATCGTTAAAGGTCATGCTCAACGGTGCCGTTACACTCAGTCCGATCCTTCAGGACGTTCCCTACCTCGCCACATTTTATGTAAGCTCGGATCCCCGAGCCGAAATGATCCTCGGTCGGCCTTGGCGTAACAGCCACAAAAGAATTCACGATCCTGTAGCTGATTGCATCTTTGTCGGCACCACCGGCCGACGAAGAGTGTACCTCAGCCCCCTCACTCACGCATAGCCGTTTGCCCCCCACCCCATGGAGAAAATTTCACTACCGAGCGATTTTCCTCCAGCCTACCAGGACGAATTCGCCAAGCTCATCGTCTTGCACGCTTCGTTTTTTCACGGCGGCGGACGCCTGAAGCAAACCTTGTCCAACGTTCAGCACACCATTCAGCTGAAGGATGGCTATCCCTTCCGCGAAGCACCCGGTACTCTGATGAGAAGTGTCAGTATATTGACATCCAGGTAAGCGAGATGCTTCGCGGCGGCATAATTGAGCCAACCACCTCACCCTTCAGCTCAGCCATCGTAATCGCCGGGAAGAAGGACGGCGATTACAGTTTCTACATCGACTACGTCGGCTGAACGGAATGACGGTCGATACAACCCAATGCCTACCTAGAATCCACGAGACACTTAAGGATCTGGGTACGGCCAAAATTTTCTCGACCTCAAGAGCAGATACTGGCAGGTGCCCATGTCGCCCGGTTTCTCCCACTACACCGCCTTCTTAACGCCCGGAATAGGTCGATTTCAATTTGACTTTTGAGAATCTGATGCGCCAGGTCCTGGCCGAACACTGGGCTGTCCACGCTATCGCCCACCTAGACGATATCGTCGCACACTCTCGTGACTGGGCGGAGCACTTACTTCATCTGGCGTTAGTATTTGAACGACTCACCATCTATGGACTCACCTTTGCCCCGGCAAAGTGTAGCTTCGGCCAAACCACCCTCCCTTACATCGGTCACATGATTAGTACCAAGGAAAACTCGGCGCAAATCGGGCACATCGAGGCCACACGGAACGCTACCCCGCCTCACACCCGAGAAGAGATGCCATCATTCTAGGCATCTGTAATTGGGTGAAGGAATTCATCCCAAACTCTTCGGTGATATTAGCGCCTTTGTCAGATCTACTCTCAACAAAGACGTCTTATAAAATAACTCTCGAGACCCTGGAACATTTCGAAACGGCCAAAGCAGCCTTTCGGAGCCCACTCACGCTCAGCCGACCCGACCCCGAGCTCCGGTTTATTCTTCAAACCGACGCCAGTGCTCGCGGTATGGGGGCAGTGATATCCCAGTGTTCCTATCCAATTGAGCCCTTCGCTTATACACTTCGACCCTTTTATCTCCGTTGGGCAATCAAAAACTTTGTCTATCTCTTTCAGTCCCTATTTTACTATCTGATTGAATCTTTTTATGTCATTTATGGAATATACGATAGGACTATCCTTCTGGATCCTAGTCATTCTATCTAAACGAATTCTCGAATTGCCGAATTAATAACTGTCTTGGTATTTCATTTTTTCCATTTTAACTTTGCTTGCCATACCCTTTCCCTTATTTCCAGTGCCAAATTGCCCAAAGATTGATTGAGTACCATGATATTTTACTCCCCATGATTTTTCGTATTTTGGCGATACCCAGCGATGACTCCTTCTTTTGGGAACCACCCGTATGATTGCCTATTTCTTGCGATATCCTCACTATGCCTTTTGCGAATTATTTGAATTTACCCGTTCTGGCCTCTTCTGCAACTTAATAAGCTAACTGGAACTCCTGAAACCCATTTTACAACCTTTTATTGCGATTTTCCTGGAATTACGCCTTCTGGTCCCTTAAGCAACCTCTTCGTCTTTGGACATCATTTAGCTGCCATTTTCAGAACCCCCTTGGCGTTATTTTCTGATACCTCTTTGTTATTAACTTGTAAGCATTCCCCTTTATATTATCAAGAAAGTTTTGATATGTACTTTTGCGAACCCTCTCTATCTATCTGTCGGAAGGAAAACCCCTTCAATTTTTTTTCTTTGTGAAATTCTTCAAGTTTGATCCCTGAAAAATGTTTAATGGCGATCCCTCTCTTAATTTTTAATTAAGTTGCGAACCTACCGTTGCGATTTGATATGATAGGGGCCCCCTACTTTTGTTTGTTTATCTTTAGCTATGTTCAAATTGTAAATGTATTTCATATGATTTTATTGTTTTCTATCAACGTTCGGGATATCCCCTCTTGTTAAATTTCTTTTTGTAGTTAATTAAATTGTTGATAAATATTGTGATCTGAGCGTGAGCTGTTGTAATTGGGTCCCCCCCCCCCCCCCTACCAAATTAGGATTAGACTGAGCTAGTAGTTTTTGTCGACCCTATTATATCTTTTGTTACCTCTTATTAGTGACAAGGTGAATTTTAACTTGCCTGTCACTTCAAGTTCGAATTCCAGAAAAAAGGGGTTCGGAATTAAATCCATCGACCAAGAGCGGGAGTCACCTTGGCCAGGAGCGTTATTCAAAAATTCTAAACTTTGATTATTTCACCTTCCTATAATTGTACGATTCCATGTAAGCTAACCTCCACCTGTCAAATTCGAGATCGATGACAAGAACGCCACGGTAGTCAGAGATGGATTATCGCATCAAAGGTTCACCAGTAATTTCTATTGCACCCTGGATAAAGTACCTATTGCTAATCATAGTCCAAGCATCCCACGTCTCCATGGTTACCGACTTCAATCCAAAATGGCGGACTTCGAACACCCCGTCTAGCTAGCACGGACGCCAGGGGTAGGTAGTGATAGTAGAGCAAAGGACCCGCAGTCAATCTTGGCCCTACCATCCCACTTCTCCATCTTCCGGATCTCAGTGCAAGATGGCAGGTATCCAACATTCAGTAGTTGGTTCCACATTTGGTCGCCTTCTTTCATTATTCTCACTTCGCCATATTCCTGAGGCTTGATGTCATGATACCAATCAGTGACTCCATGTCAACCAGGCCTGAGTAGCCACGTTAAAGGTTTGTCAGGATATCTGATACGCACGAAATAGTTACTTTGGGCTAATTTATAACAATCACCAGTAACTACCCTATCACCGCGATTACCGGATCTTCCTCAGAGTCAACGCTGGCGCCAGTCAGATTCCCACCAGACGTCGCCATTTTTACTATCCGACGAATGCCATGTCATGGAGGTGCGACGACACAGATTGGCGGCAGACCATACTCGGCCTAGTTAATCTGGATTTGAACACTAGAGCGGACCCAACGGTCATTGGTGTACTATTAATTGCACTTCAACTTTTAGATTCGATCGTGAAGCGAACGAGTGCCGAGTAATGTGCATTGTAAATTGTGGTACTCGGTAATTTACTTACTTCATGAAACCTTTCATCAGGCATAAATTCTTTAAAGAACCTATGAAAGATTTCATGCTTATGCGCATGCGCACTCGTGTCTGGTCGATGTTCGGTTTATTGATACGTCAGAGGAACGTAACGTGGGCATAGACTTCGACTTATACACATTGATTATAAATTTACAAGTAGAGACCACCGTATACATAGTTCTTTTACCTTATACGATATCCCGTTCACTTCTTTATTTTAGAATTTTCCCCCTAAACTGAGGCTGGAAACTTTCCAAGATTCATGAGACCTTTCATTAAAGTTTCATGAATCTTGAGACATAGATTTAGTGTAAGAATAGTATGATTTCATCACGTTATTCGTATTCGGTTATGAAAAATAGTTCATAGCTTTAGTTAGTGACCATTTAGTTCACAATCCCTCTACTAGGCGCGCTGTAGTCTGAAGCTCGCTAAACTTCAATTCCGTTGTACGTTTTAGGCATTAGCGTAGAAACCTTTGTCTCAATTATACTTATTATATTAAGGTTGATATTTTCGCGAATAATGTCACGGAAGTCATTTGCACCGTTTATCAACGATCCTTATTCAGTTCATAGCTTGCCCGGCAGTTGTATCTACTGGATCTTTGGCACTATTGTATAATGTATACCTTGGTTGAAAATTATACTCCAACTGACGAATTCATCGTTGCAACGATGTCACAGGTAAAATCATGTATTAATTGAGGAGCTTACTTTCAAAAGGGCATAAATCCACTTTTCCAAATTTTTTGTTTTTCTGCATTAATCATATCTTTAGGATAAGCCCTATCAACCTATGTATCAGTTTCCTCCAAAAAAGCTTTCTATCCTATATTAAAAGCGAGTTGAACATTTGCTTTGCTACCAAAAGAGCATGCATCCAGTCTCTGGATAATGAGATAATGAGATAATGAGATAAAGAGATAATGAGAATGCTAACTTCTGGTAATTTGGGTACGTGGCCTAGGACCAAAACAGTGTAGGAACCCAGAAAACCCAATTCTTTTATCAATGCTGTAAAACGTTTTTGTCGATTTCCCAACAAAAGCCATGAGTGGATATGTGCCCTTTTGAAAGTAAGCTCCTCAATTCAGTGAGCGCGCGATGGTGGACTCTGGTTCGTAGACTTATTAGGTATTTTCACTTCAACCATCAGCTAACTTCACTTCGTTGAGTATTGAGGTGGAAACAGTGGATCAAATGCATGGTACAAAATTTTATTTCTGTAATATCTTCGTAATGAATAATAATTATTAATCTTTTATTATTTCATTGAATAGTTCTTAAAAATTAGAAACTATTTCTCAAATGCACTTATATAGAAAAAATTAGTTTTTACGAAGATATTAACAAAATAGGGCAAAAATGGAGCGAATCCCATGCATTTGATCCATTGTTTTCCCCTCAGTAGTTAACGAAGTGAAGTTAGCTGACTATGAAGTGAAAATACCTAATAGTTTTTTCCGCCCTCTCACCCATCGCTTCGCTCCACCTTCTTAGGAGTGTTCCTTTTCCGCTGTTATTACTTGTAAAGAAGTCGAGTCAGTGCGCAACGGGATTTATATTTTCTGTGTTTTCTTTGTACTTTCAGTGAGATTCGCGTTAAAGTTTCTTCTTAGGTTTGCTCCGTTTGGAAAGAAAAATGGCGTATACGGTCTTCCTTGCCCATGGCCACGGTTGAAAATTGTCGGGTGATAATGCTAAAATTATAAAACCTCCCTTTGTTCAATTCTTTTCCTGTTTTAAGTAAATTAAGTTGATACACCTTCAGATAAATCCTGTCCGTTTGGATCTTCAAGAAACGTCCCTGAGATTCCTTGCTCCCTTCTGGCTTCCTTTTCTTTAGGTTTCAGGTTCCCTTTTCTTGGTTTAAAAAGCTTTCTATAGTTTTGTTTTGTTTTGTTACTGCGAATTTTGCCGGGTCACAAATTTTGCAACACTCTCTCATCGCTGATAGGGGCCTAGCTGGCGCCCAGAATCATGCGATTCATATGTATACCCATGCACATACGTATATAAATACCTACATGCATGTGTATAACCTTATCGACAATAAATCGTCATTTGAAAGGTGGCTAATAAACCACCTTTGCATATTATGTTTGTATTGTTGATATTACCCTCGAGACTTTTAATTTTTGATTATTTTATCTTTGGATATCTTAATGCCTTTTGCGTTATTTTGACTTATTTTTTCCAAAAAGCTGTGCTAAAATTATCTACTTTGTTCAAAGTCATTTATTCCAATCAGGGTCCGTAGTGCGCTCTTCAAGGAGACCACCTAATTCAATATTTGATTTGAAAAAAAGTAGCGTAACAACTGCCCTCAACTTATTCAAAATCACGAGAACGACCGCCAACCCAAGCCTCAGGAGCTGAGTTCTAATTGATCTTCCTATCTAATTGAATCCTCTTCTATCTTTCCTGAAATATAAGATAGCACTATCTTCCTGAATCCCAGTCTTTCTATCCAAATGTATCCACAGCTTATCCACTTCTATCCTTCTATCCATTACGCAATACAAAATTTTGTAAATTTTTGATTCCTATTTTTCTATCCAATTGACACCTTTTCTATCTTCTTTAAATATAAATCAGCCCTAAACTTCTGAATCCCAGCCTTTTTATCGACATGAATCCTTCGCTTATACACATCTGTTATTTTCTATCCATCAGGCAATCCCAAATTTTGTCTATCTTTTTCAATGCCTGTCTCCCTATCCAAGCGAATCCATTGCCATCCTTCCTGAAATATAATATAGCCGTACCTTTTGAATCCCAGTCTTTCTATCTAAATGAATTCCCTGCTTGTCCATCTACACCCTTTTCACCCATTGGGCAATACCAAATTCCGTCTGTCTCTTGTAACCTCTTTTTTCTATCTGATTAAATCCTTTTCTATCTTTTCTGAGATATAAGACAGCCCTATCCTTACGAGTTTTAGTCTGTCTATCGAAATGAATCCTCTGCTTATCCATGTCTATCCTATCTAATCGAATTTTTTCCTATCTTTTCTTAAATCTAAGTCAGCCCTATCCTGACAAATCTCATTATTTCTATCTGAATGTATCCTCCGCTTACTACCAGTAGGTTCCCAGTAGATGGCTGATCGTGAAAGTCTGACACAAGTCAAATCTTTCGCCTCATCTATATATCGTAGATAGAGATGGATAAGAATATATAAATGCGGTATGGATTCAAATGAATAGAATTGGGGAACGAAGTAGGGACAGAAAAGGATAAGATACAGAATTATTTACAGATTGACACATATAGTAAAGGGCAAGTCTTTTTTGAATGCGGCGGATAAAATCATTAATAGAAAGCGATAGGTAATTTAACGACAAGGGATCGAGTCAGGGATAGATAAGGATATGCATTTATGAACTACAAGGATAGAAAAAGATAGGCCCATGTCACCACAAGGGATAGAGTCAGAGATAGAGAAAGACATGCGAGTGTGAACTCCAGGGATAGAATCAGTGATAGGAAATGATAAACAGTTGTAACTGCAAGGGATAGAGTTAGGGATACAAAGAGATAGGTCTAAGTAAACACGATGAGTAGGACGTGAAAAGAAAAAGAGAGCTTTTGTGAGATGCAAAGTGCGCATTTGGAAATGATTGAATATCTTCATCATTATGGATCCAAACGCTTCTACAATTTTTAATCTTTTTATTTCCAGCGGGGCCGTGCGGTCTCTTATCTTAGAGTTTGTTGGTCGAAACCTCTCGACCGCGAGTGTGTAGCGGTATTAGCGACTATTGTGGTGGCTCGCTCAGTCGGCAGAGAAGCGGCGGGCTTTCTCTTTTCAGTTGATTTTTGACTTTCGTGCAGGAAACTTGTTGGCCTTCCTGAAACAGAATTCGGAACACTACATTCTTTAAATTGATATTTATTGCTGGTTTGTGTTCGGATCCTTATCTCACGATATGGTTTTAACTTCTAGTGGCAGAGATCGCGAAAAAGCCAAATTGTTATTGCATTTTTGGTTTATTGTAAAGTAAAGTTAGTTTCTTGACTCGATATTCTTCTGGTTTTGATGGATGTGACAAGTCGAATTATATATATCACCAGTTGCATCGCGAGCGATCGTTCCGAGAAAAATCGTAGTAGTAAATTCAGACTTTTTCGATTCAATTGTATGATTTCTGGTATTTTCGTTCAACGAGTGTTGGAATTTCATATCGTCCAAAATTCATACCCCTGAAAATTATTCTGCTTCAATAAAAATAATACATTTTTCTCCATATTCCATACAAAATATTCTTGAAGTCACACAAGTAAAAATGCCTCAAGGAATAAGTTAGATTTTCTCATTTTGAGACCAAGATAAAATAAAATATTCAGGTGTTTTATTACCACTCTATCGGTTTTCGAACCTTGCTCTTGAGTTACGTGGTATTTGTAACATTTTGATCTTACTTCAGACCGCATACAATATTATATTTTAGTCTTGAATTTGTTTACAAATTAGGATACACTTGTAGACGAAACACTTCTGAAACTTCTGTTTCAAAATTGTTTCGAATTGGGTCATCACCGCCTGAGGGAGATTCCTCAATTCCTTGTGGGGTCATATTTTTAACCTTGCCGCTATTTATGTTTACTTTTACTCTTTGACAGCCTCTTGTTGCGAATATTCCACGAAGTCTTCTATCATCTCTTGCTATTGCAAAAACATCACCACTGGATGTTGATAATACAATTTGTTCTTCGTTTGGCACTGGCAGAACGACGCTAGTTCTTTCTCGCAAATGAACTGATTCATCGGGAGGCAAAGTGTATCTTCGAATTTCAAATCGTCGATTCGGGTTCGTGTTAGAAATGAGCCTAAATAATTGAAGTTTCATAAGTTCAAATCCAAGTACGCGCAGAGGAGGATGCCTGGCAGGAGAAGAGCTGGACCTGCCAAGAAGAGGGCTTCAAGGCTCGGCTGTAGGAGGAGATCTGGACCTGGAACAAAGATGAGACTCGGCAGGAGGATGAGACCTGACTGTAGAATGAGGTCTGAACGAAGAAAGAAAACGAGAAACACCAGGAACAGGAACGCCATCACGTGAACAATCGAACTGTGAACTGAAATATGCAACAAGAAAGAGAGGAATCAATTTTGCTTTTGTATTCTCTTCTGACATATTCCGCCAGATATTAATTTTCTACGTCGGTACATTTTGCCAAAAGTGAATTTTTAGACTTGTTGGAATTAACCTTGATTCACGGGAAACTCCAAAAAATAAAAAAGCAAGTTTGGCACTACGAATTATTTGAACATCTTGAAATCTGTCTTAAAGTAGATAATCGGATGATGGCATATCTTAAGCCTCCCTTGCAGCACCTGAAATATTGTTACTACATCCTGAATTTTCTTACGTAATTTTTGATTGAATTTCACACATTCTGATTTTTGTGTAGCTCAAAAAATAAATCGTAATTGAAATTATATTTTCAAAACTCCCATTTCATGTGAAAAATTCTCTGTTGCAAGGCATATGTTATATTTATTCACTTAATTTCCTATAATAATTCTGAAATACAGTAACTTTCTTTTTCGAAAATTTGGAAGAGGCAAGTTCCCGATTGTGATAAATTCTGACTTTGAACATGGGTTTGTTAATATAACTTTCCGCTGAGTCAGAATTTTTATCTATATAATCAACTTCCAACGTAAAAATGAGACAACAACAAGAATAATTGCGACGACTTAAATCCGTAAAAGTTCAGGAAACTTAAGGAGATTTCCTGAAATCGTGAAAAATGTAATAAAATACCTTGAAAGCCTTTAAAAGGCATTACAAATTCTCAAAACTCCCTTTGCACCCTGTTAAAATATCCTAAGAACTCACAGGTTAAGAAATCATTGATTTTCTGGTGAAAAAATGTATCTGTCATAGTATAGACTTCTTCATTTTAGTCAAAAATGAACAGTTTTAGTTCAAAATTTCAACTACTGTGCTGGAAAATCTCTTTTTTCAAATCAACTTTGTTGATAGAAACAAGTGATTATTCAATCAAACTATCTTTAATTTTAAATCATGGAAAATTTTGATTTAAGTATAAAGGGCATTGCATCTTCTCCAATTAGGATAGAAATAAGAGCAAAGTACAAAATATTTGTTTTGTTACTCTATTATATTAAAAACCGTTGATGGAAAGTAAAACAAAATCAAATGCAGTATGGCCAGTGAATGATGTATATATTTAAACAAATATTACATCAAATAACGTATTTTTTGTTAAAGGCTGTTATCATTCTTCACCGTCTCCTGGATTATTTGGGGGGAACAAGTGAGGATGATGTGTACCACCAGGAAATCCAGTCTGCAAGAACTGAAATGGGTCGCCTAAAAATTGTTCACCTGTGTTTAGTTGCTGAGGCGGGAAAGTATGTTGATGTTGAAGATTATCAAGCGCTGTAAAAAAAAGAAGTTTTATTTCAGGGCTAGTTTAAGGTATTACATAACACACAAAAAAATAGTCTTGACTGATACTAAAATGAGACCGCTGGTGGGAACTCAAATTCATTCATTTTACTTTGAGAATAACAGCATGAAGTTATCCTGTTAAAGAACAGGTTACACAATAGTGAGAATTATGTGTACCATAAAGAGTAGGATTTGCAGGTTCAGTATGAAATCCATGAGTTGTTTGTAGATTGGCGATTGGGGCAGATGGTATGGAGAGCCTGCTTCTACGGTTAGATGTGCCTGATCCTCTGTTCCTTCTACGACTTCCTGATGCCTGATCAACCCCGCGCACACGAGGTGAGACAAAGCCAGATTGGTATGCATTACCTCCAGAAGAATATTGGCCTTGCACAAGAAATATATTATTAAACAATACTTTTGATTATTTAAGATTATATCGGCACATTTGAGAATACATATATCGATAACGTTTAAACATGTAAAAGTCCTCAAATAATTTTTAATTTTTCTTGGCAATAATAGATTATTGAATGAAAATTATAGTGCATATTTTGAAATGTAGTTGGAATAATATTTAGGAACAAAATGGAATTGGTGAAAAATATATCGTTCATTCGATCGTTTAGAACTCCAAGTACATGATTATATCGAAACAAGAAAACATATGTGACAATATTTGAGAATACTTAAGAATATTGTGAAATACTTAATAATATTTGGGAATGTTTCAGAAAACATTTAAAAGAAATTCACAAAATATATATTTTTTCTTTCTCATAGCTTTGGGATAGTAACATTTTACAAATATTTTGAATTTATTAAATGAAACCTTCGTCAATTTGAAAATGTCTAATACAATGTTCTAGGCAATTGTTTTCATTATCATAATTCAAAGTTGATGCAAGAATATAAAAGATTCCTTGGATCAAGACGAATTAATTAACCCATAATATTAGTGCATTTCATGATAGAGTAGGGAAGTTATGATAATTAAGATATTTTTAAAATCGGTTTTTCATTGTACAAAATTTTCTCATCCTGATAATTTAAAGTTTATACGAGAATAGAAAAGTTGTGTTTGCTTAAGACGAATCGATTGACCGTTAAGAGACTTCTTGAACATAAATTTTCAAATAAAATAATTCTGACAATTTTTGTTAAAAAATCATAAAGCTGGGAAAGGGATAGGGTGCTGCGACAGAACTTCTCCTTTTCCAGCCCGAAAAATTACCATTTCAAAAACAAAACTCGATTTTTATGATTTGTCATTGTATTTTAAAAATTTTTTGTATTATTTTGTAATTTGGTATTTTTCATAAATTTCTATTTTTAAGTTCATCAAAATGCAAACTTTGGTGTTGCTGTTAATAAAAAAATCACTAATGCTTCCTCTATAGGGAAACAAGTACATTTGCTCTCGGAAAGCCAAGTGCTCGTGAAATAAGCACCATTTAAGTATAAATACAAAAAATGTATTCTACCAGGAAAATGAATTTTCACGAAGCTAGTTGGAGTTTCAATCTAGCAGTTAAGTTTTAAATTGAAAAGGATACATTTTCAACGGAAAATGTAATAGTTGGATTTTTAGTTCAAAACATAATTTTCAACAATAGGAGATAATTTTGTTCCAAAACTTAGTTGAATTTTCAAAAGAATACGTGAATTTTCAACTAACCGTGTCCACCCGTTGGAAATCCAAGATCGTCGACAGTATGTCGTCTTCCAGAAGATTGGCCGCCACCTATTCTGACACTCAAACCAGGTGAAAGTCGACTCGATTCTTCATATGCTTCCTCGGTAATCGGATAGTTAACCACATTCCTAGTTCTTCTTTGATTCCCTGGATCTCTTGTTGATCCTGTAGGAAGACTGCTGATATATACAAAACTCATCATATTTGGTCCAAACGATCTATAGCTGTAGAGAATTCAAGTCAAAAAGAGACATCTTTAACCCAAAAACATGAGTTTTCAATGACGAAGTTCATTTTCAACCAAAAAATACATTTTCAACGAAATTTTTGACAATTTCTCTACAGAATACATGAATTTTCAACAAAAAAGAATAATTTTTAACCAAAAATGGATTATATTCAAATTTTATGTGAAAAAATGACATTTTTATTCGAGTAAAAACGAATTTTCACGAATTTTCAAGCCGAGAAGATTAATTTTCAAGAAAAAATGTAATAGTTAATATTGCAAAGAATATTCACACAAATGTTCACCAGAAAACACTTGGTGAACTTTACAATTGAAAAAATGAATTTTAATTCAAAGGAACGAATTTCCAAGATTATATTTTCATTTTCAACTAAAAGCTAGTTGAAATTTCAACCTCGAAGTTGTATCTTGAAAAAAAAGAAGATGCATTTTCAACGAAAAATAGAATGATTAGTTTTTCAGTTTGAAACATGATTTTCAATAAAACGAAAGAATTTTATAACCAAATTCACTTGAATTTTCAACTTACCAACATCAGGTACATGAAGTGACAATGATGAATGTCCCTCTAACTCGTCATATCCTTCATCGTTGAGTGGCGCATATTCAACAATTCCACCTGGCCACGGTGGCCTGTTTGGATTATATGAAGATTCTGTAAAAAGACTGCTGATATATGCAAAACTCTTGAGATGTGATCCAAATGATCTGTAAATAGGCCAACTGCTCAGAGACGTTTACTTTCACATGACCTCAGAGCTAGTAATATGCTGGAGAAATTTTGGAAAAATTCTTGTGTGTTCTACGACAAGTTTAGAATGCAGCAGAGATGTTAGAGTTTAAAAATATTCAAAAATGTTATATTTCTGGGATAAATGTCACTTAGAATAATCTTGAGTTTAATAAGGCGAGGCACGTTCCACAGCAACTTAACTGACTTCACAGAACTTCAAGTGAACTTTCGAATCCAAAAATAATATTCAAAACTCCAGGTTAAGTTTCAAATCCGGCAATAATATTTAAAAACCCTTAGAATCCACCCCTAGTTCTTTCAACGACAACATTGTAAAGGTCTGAAAGTAAAAAAGCCACAAAATTTGTGAAGTAAAAATAATGAATCGGATCACCTTCAAAAAACTCCAGGCTAAGTTTGAAGTCCGACAATGACATTCAACAACCCTTAGAATTCTACCCCTAGTATTTTTAACGAGAACCTTCCAAACGTATGCAAGTGAAAAATCCAGAAAAATTTTTGAGTGGCAATAGTCACTAAAGTAACCTTGAAAATACTCCAGGTTAAGTTTTAGATATAATAACAATATATAAAAACCCTAAGAATTCGCCCCTAGTTGTTTTAACAAAAAAATGCTAGAGGTCTGCAAGTAAAAAAGGCAGAAAATTTTCTAAGAGAACGTAATCACTCAGGTCACCTTCGCAAAACTCAAGGTCGATCCTTGAACCCAACAATGATATTCTGCGGAATATTTTGTTAGCCCCGCCATCATGTTTGCTGCATATGGTTAGTTTTTAGGGGCTGAAGTTGGTTGTAAAAATTTGAACAAATTGAGACAAAAATAATGCACCCATATGAAGTTGATACTGGACTGTGTCGGGGATTGCGAAATATTATTTTATTTATTTGGGGGTTGAAGTTGGTTGCGCAAATTTGTACAAATTAAGGTCAAAATATAAGGTCCATATAAAGTTCATTTTGGAGATTTTCGGGGCTGGCGACATATTTTGCTGGCCCTGTCATGGTGTTTGGCGCATAGGGGATAGTTTTTGAGGGTTGAATTTCGTTGCACAAATTTTAGCAAATTAGGACGAAAAAATACGCCCACATAAAGTTGAATCTGGATAACTTCGAGCCAGCGAAACGATTTGCTGGCCCGGACAGTTATTTTTTCTTCAGTTATCAGAAAAAAGCTTGAGAAGCTGAAGGGTAGTTTGGGAATGAAAGTAGGTGACAGGGGGAAGAGCCAGAAGCAAGGTCTTTGGGAGATGATAGAAGAACAAGTGGAAGAGCGAAGGCATGAAAAGCAAGTGTCGATGAGCTGAAGGGTGGCCATAGACTCCTGATGGGAAAGAAAATGTAGAGAATGAAATGGAAGGTAAAGACGAAGTACAAGAAGTGAAAAGAGGACCTACAGAAAGGAAGGAGTACGTTGAAATAAGAAAGGGGCTTACATTGTTGTGTAAAGACAAAGAATAGAAAAAGATGAAAGCTTTTGATGAGGAGTTGGAAAGTGTTGAGACAGAAGGCAACATGTGGAAGACAATAAGCAGGTTCAGGAAGCATATAGTGTGAATAAGCGAGAAGATAGGGAGCGGGGAGTGAAGGAAGTTCTTCAAAGAAACGTTTCAGGGCTCAGATTCGTGACAGTATAGAAAACGAAGCGTGGCTATTTAGTACTCAAGATGGTACGGAGAGGCTAAAGAAGGTAGTGAAAAAAGTATAAGGGGGGAGAGGATTCCCATTAGAGTTAAGGGAGGGGCTAATAGTGCCACTGTACAAGGAAGAAGATAGGGATAGGCAAGAAAATTAGAGATGGAATACGCTTTTGTATACGGCGTATAACGCATACGCGATAGTGTTGGCGGGGAGGCTGCAGAAAGATATTTCGTGGTGGATAGAGAGTTAGCCGAGAAGGGCGTAAAAGTGTACGCGTTTTTTGTGGACCTCAAAGCTGCGTTCCCTTCGGTGGATAGGGGGAGGTTATGGCAGGTGATGAAGCAGGAGGAAGTAAAGAGAGGTTTTGATCGAGGGAATAAGGGAAATATATGAAGAGGTGAAAGATAAGGTAAGAGGAGGGCTTAGGTATGGAAAGTAAGATAGAGGCCGAAGTGTAAGCGGAGTTAGATTAGGAGAGTTAGATTAGGAGATGATCAAGAGGTTGAGAAGGTATCTGGATAAGAATAGGTAAGACCTTAATGCGAAAATGTGCAAAGTTGTGGGGTTTAGGAGAGGAGGTGGAAGGGATCAGGGGGGGAAATAAAAGTGGAACGGATAGGCGGTGCGGAGGGTAAAGGAGTTTATATACCTGGGCTCCTTGTTTCGGAGAAATGGGGCAATGGATGGCCACGTAGAAAAAAAAGTGAGGAAGGCAAATGTGGTGATGGGGTA
>CAKNXH010001927.1:126192-141236 GCA_932178445.1 Andricus quercusramuli | reverse complement strand
ATAATAATTTTCGGAGACCGAAGAGATTTTTAAAAATTTTAAGCAGATATCTAAAAACATTCATGTCCACTAATTGAATTGGAAAATTTGATAATAATGTGAAAATTTTATTTGCAACTTTTGAAATGAAAAGTTTTTTAACTTATTTTAATATTTCAACTATTCAAAAATTCTAGTTACTGGATAAACTATTTCAAATTTTCGGAAGGGAACAATAAATTCAACAATTAAAAAATGAATGAGTTGTGATTAAAAAAAATTTAATTTTTAAATAAAATTATTATTAAAAAATTAAAATTGATAAAGATTTGGAAACATTTTTATTTGCATTTTTAATTACTTCTTGAAATTTCGAAAAATAATGCAAAATGAAATGCGAAATGATCGTTCATTTAGAAAAATATATTCCAAAAGAAAATTGATATCGATTTCAAAAACACTCGAATTATTTCCTAAAATTTCAAAAAGGAATATGGACGATTATGAAGCCAATTTTTAAAATTGGCAAGATTACAAATTTTTATAAAAAAATTTGATCAAGTTTAAAAAAAAGTTTAAAGTAATAAAAAGAGGCAAAATAAATTTAAAACTGAACAAGATTTTGAAAAAGTAGAAAAAATTTACAAATTTTTGAAGATTTGTAAAATAAAATTCAGAAGATTCTACAGCATTCACAAAGGTTTCACGATAATAAAAAATATTTAAAAAAATGAGATAATTTAAACTTATTTCATACTTTGAAAAATTCATTTTAAGAGAATACTCAAAAAGGCTTTGAATTATTTCGAAAGATTTCCAGGATTGTCAAAACAGAATCTGGAAGATTTGATGGCATTTTTTCTACTTTTCAGAATTTTAGGAGAATTTTTTGAAAAATTTAAATAATTTTAAAAGATAATTAGAAGGTTTAAATGTTTTGGAAACAGTTAGAAAAATAATTTGATATTTGAAAATATTCCAACAAATTTTAAACAAAATATAAATTTTTGAAAAGCTTCACAAAAATAAAAAACTTTTCTTGAAATTCCTGATAAAATATGTAATGAATTTTTATTCTGAGAAATTAATTTTCAAGAGAAATTTGAAAAGGTTTCAAACATTCGAAAAGATTTCTAAAAATCAAAAAAAAAAAAAATATTGAAGATTTGGGGGCAATTTTTTAATTTTCAAATATTTGTCAAAATTTCTGGAATTTATCGAGTCAGTTTAGAATATATTTATTCTCAAAACTTCTCAAAGTCCTATATATCTTTTACACTGTCTGAAATTTCTTCTAAAATTTCCCAAAATCCGGTAAAATAAAGAAATTATACTTTTTAGACAAATCTGAAATCTTCAAAAATCTTTTTGAATTTTTTCAATAATCTTACAAAGTTATATCTCCATAAAGATAAAAAAAAATGAACGAATTAACGTGAATAAGAAATATTCAATCGAAATTTTTATTTTTTATTCAAAATAATTTAATTTGTTTTGGTTGAGAATTCCACTATTTTGTTGAAAATTCATCTTTTTCGTTTAAAAATAAAACTAGTTAAAAATTATTTTTTTTTGGTCAAGCATTTAAATAATTTGAATAATTAATTAATTTGTTGAAAATTCACTATTCACTATTTTTAGTTTTAAATGCATGTATTTGGTTGAAAATTAAATTTTTTCAGTTGAAGATTCATCACCTTAGTTGAGAATGCACTTTAAATATTACAATTTTTGTGAAAAATTTACTTTTTTTTGTTAAAAAATTATCTGTTCGGTAGAAATTGTAACTATTCTATTTTTTATTAGGAATTAATTTCTTTCAGTGAAAAAAAAAACTGTTTAGTGGAAAATTCATTTTTTTATTGGTTAAAAATTCATCTTATTGGTTGACAATTTTTTAATTGATGTATTTGGTTGAAAATCAGATTTTTCTTATTCAGAATTCATTTTTCAAACTGGAAACATAACTTCCATTTTTTGCCAAAAATTTATCTTTCCTGATAAAAATCTAATCTTCTTGGTTGAAAATTATACTATTTCGTCGAAAATTTTCTTTAATTTTCATTGAAAATTAATTTTTTGACTGAAAATTTAACTATACTATTTTCAGTTGAAAATTTATTTGTTTTTGGTGAAAATTTAACTATTTGTTGACAATCCGTCTTCTTCTGCAAAATAGTATTATCATTAGTTAAAATGTCATCTTTTTGGTTAAAAATTAATTTCTTTGGTTGAAAATTCGTTTATTTTTTGTTTGGAAATTTATTTTACTGCCTGAAAATTATCCTACTTTATTTTAGGTAGAAAATTTTTATTTTTAGTTTGAAATGCATGTATTTGGTTGAAAATGAAATTTTTTTTAGTTAAAGATATTACATTTTTTTGTGAAAATTTTACTTTTTTTGATAGAAATGTAATCTTTTTCGTTAAAAAATTATCTCTTTAGTAGAAATTTCAAGTATTCTATTTTTTGTTATGAATTAATTTCTTTCAATAAAAAAAATTTTGTAGTGGAAAATTTATTTTTTCATTGATAGAAAATTCATCTTTTGGATCGAAAAATCCACTATTGGAACAAAATTTCATATTTTTGGTTAAAAATTAATCATGTTGTTTAAAAAATCATGTCGTTGGTTGAAAATTCGTTTCTACAAATGAAAATAAGATATTTTTGGTTTGTAAATTTAGTTTTTTTAGTTTAATATTGAATTATTTTTTGAATATTTGTTTTTGTTTCGGAAGATAATTACAATATTCTATTTTTATCTGAATTTTTTTTTTAATAAAAAATTCATGTATCTTGTTGAAAAATTATCCTTTTTCTTAGAAAATTCATCTTTCCGATTGAAAATTTCACTATTTTGTAAAAAATTAATTTTTTGGTTGAAGATTCATCATTTTCAGTCAAAAATTAAACTATTTTGTTGAAAATGAGATTTTTAAATTAAGAAAATCTATTGTCTTGACTAAAAATGGAATTATTCTATTTTCTATCAAAAATGTATCTTTTTTGATTGAAATTTAAAATTCTTGGTCAAAAATTCATCTGTTTGGTTGATAATTTATTTCTATATTTAAAATTGTAGTATTATATTTTTGTTTAACAATTAAACTTTTTTTCCAATTTATTTTTTTTTGTTAAAAATTGATATTTTCATTAAAAAACTTATGTATTTTTAGTAGAAAATTCATCATTCGAATAAATATTTCACTATTTGGTTAGAAATTAATTTTTCCTAGTCGAATATTTATTATATTAGTTAATAAATCATTATTTAAACTGAAAATATAACTATTCCATTTTTGATTGAAAAGTCCTCTTTTTGGTTTGAAAATTAGTCACTAAAAATTAGTGCATTTCAACTATTCAATTAGTGAATTTCCAATACTGAATTGGTAAACACTATCACTATCAATTAGTGAAATTTCACTAATTCAGATTTAGAGAGTTGAGTTAATCAGAGCAATGGAATAAATTTTGATTATTTTATTATCGAGTGGAAAAAATGTCTATATATAAAGTTGGAATATGTGAGTGTTGGTAGCTAAATTTACATACCCTGCAGTTCTTTCTCGCATGAATTTAGGTGTTTTTATCCTTTTTTATTATTGGGCGATTGGCCGTCCAGCCAATTCGGCCAATTTGCGGCCGAGTCGAGCAGACAGTCGCAATTCAATTATACCAACAACGAAATTTGATCGGATCAAATGGAAAGGTGGAAAACCAATCCGGCGGCTTTAATGGGAGGCCCGCGTGCTGACCTATTATATCCACTTGCATGTATTAAATTCCAGTCGTTACATGAAACTTATATCACTAATCTCCCTAAATTTCGAATTTAATTTCAAAAAAGGATTCTATAATTTTTAATTAATAATAATCTTCGAATTCATTCATTCTTACTAGGAAAAAAATTTTCTTGAAAAAAAAAATGTTTACTTTATGGTATGCCCGAAAATAAAAATAAGGATCCAATGACCAAATTTGGACAACCATCACACAATGCTGCTACAGTAATTAAAAAAAAATAGAAAAAAAAAACAATAAAATTACCTTAGACAAGAAGAAAAAAGAGGAAAGGAAAATAAGAAGGCCAGCAACCAAATCCCCTCCATTCTCTTTTTTTATTTTTATCATTATCAACTTACAGAAATAAAAAAAATAGAAGATAGGGAATTTTTGTCTAATGATGTTTTTTCAAAGAAAGTTTTTTTTAATCACAATAGGAGAATTTTATGGTGGTTGCCCAAATTCAGTCGTTTAAATCTTGTTTTTATTTTCAGGAATCCTATAGACTGAACAGTTTTTCTATTTGTACTTTTTTATTTTGGTCGAAATTTTTTGTTTATTTTAATTATTTTTTGTTTGTTGAGAGAAAGTTTTTTTTCTTTTAAATTACAATAGGAGCATTCTATGGTGGTTGTCCAAATTTGGACGTTGGATTCTTGTTTTGATTTTCAGGAATTCTTCAAAAAAGTGAAAAAAGTATAATTTTTTCAATTTTACTGGATTTTGCAAAATTTTAGGAAAAATTCGAGTCAGCCTGAAAGATATTTAGGACTTTCAAAAGTTTTAAAAATGAATATAAAATAATAATAAAATAATAATATATATAGTAAAAAAACTCAAATTATTATTCATTAACTTTGAAAATTTTTTTAAAATTAAAAAAGTGATATATATATATTTTTTTATATATATATATGACTCTGGGATACCGGGCGACGTCTCAGAGTATCAGCTTTATCCTTGTACACGGGGCTCTGCAAGGATTGACAAACCCTTTCCCTAGCTGCTCGTGGGAACAACAATGAAACCAACAAACCACCAAAATGTTGTAGATGCGGTTCAACACGATCGAACGCGCAGAGCACCCGACAATGGATCGGCAAACAATGCCGATCATCCTAGAGTTCGGGGTGCTGAAAATAATTTAGATGGAAACACGACGACGAACCGGCGAAACGCCCACATTGAGTGGACGGATCAACTTAAGAATGACGTGCTAGACTGCTACGATGTCAGTATAATCCATGTTCGCGGAGGCTTTATGGCACGTATGCATACTCTGAGGTGCCAGAAACACCCAGAGCCTCAATACGTTTAGCATCAGTCTTTGCGAAATCAAGCCGCTACCTCCGCAAAAATGGATATGAACGCGGAGCGCTTCCTCAACCGCTGCTTGAACAAGCTGCAGACGAAGATGAAACGACATTAAGACCAACCGCAGAAAGCAGACACCTTCTGGAAGATGATCGCAATTTCAGTACAAGGAGGAACATCAACATGCAAGTTCCTCTTAAGCCCCAAGATCTGGCTGAAATGGATGCCTCCCTTCGTGGAGATATCTCGCAAGAGTCCGACCTCTGGACCATCAATTGCTCAGTTTATGGTGCTGCGAGAGCTTTGGCTGAATGAAATCGAAGGCTGAAACCGACGATGGAACAAAACACCAGAAGACGCTTGCATCAACTGAACAGGAAAATTGGATGGGCAAGACAGAATGCGTCCCGTGTTCAATGTGTGATTGAATACATAAGATCTGGTAGACCGTTTACGAAAAGGGTTCGAAAGTTTGCCCAAGAACCAAGGACCTTGAATCACAGACTGAAAAAGTCAAAGCTACTGACAATCAAGCAGCATATTGTTGACAAAATAAGGCTGTTATCTGACGCAAGGAGGAGGATACAGAAGAGGGAGAGATGGAACAGAGAGAATCAACAGTTCCTTGCTGACCCATCACTCCTCTTCAGTGATCCCCCTGTTTTTGTAAAAATTCCACGCAAGCCCAAGAAGGTAGAGAATTTTTGGAGAGAGGTGTACAAGATCTCGAAGACACTAGAGTCGGAAGAAGATACTGAAAATATCATCCGCCTCAAGGAGTTTTGCGACAGCCTCATAAAATCTGAGGAGAAGTGCCCATCAGTCACTGCTGAAGAGGTGAAAAAAGCACTTAGGTGCACAAAGAACTTTTCCGGTGCTGGTCCAGATTGTATCAAGAACTTTTGGTGGAAGTTTACTTCTATACACCAACATGTGGCCCACATATTCACCTCATATTTAAAGTCGGAGACGCCCATTCCGCAGTGGCTGGTGTTGGGATGCACTATACTCCTACCGAAAAAAGGCAACTTATCCAGACCAGAGAATTACTGGCCAATAAATTGTTTAAACACACTGTATAAGATCTTTACAGCTATCCTTAACAACAGGATTGTTCGACGAATTGAGCCTGTATGGCGAGAGATGTACGAACAACGTGGCTCGGAAAAAGGTGTAGCAGGCTGTCGAGAGAACCTGCTAGTTGACAGGTGTGTCTGTAAAGACGCTTTCAGCCCATCAGCGCGTCCTGTCAATGGCCTGGATTGACTACCGAAAAGCTTTCGATTCAACCTCTGATAGACTTATCATCTGTCTCTTGGAAAGCTTGTAGGTACATCCACACATAGTGAGATGCATAGAGAGATTGATGCCCCTTTGGAAAACTAGATTTACCATCTCATCTAGGAATCATCGTCTGACGATGAACAAGGTCACCTTCCAGAGGGGCGTCTTTCAAGGGGATAGTATGAGCCCTCTGCTTTTTTGCATCACCCTTCTGCCTCTATCTCTCGCACTACGAAATTCTCCTGGATACCTCTGTGGCGACACTAATCAGCGTGAGCATAAGGTCACTCATGTATTTTATATGGATGAACTGAAGATCTATGCCGCTGGTAAAAGCAAACTTTAAACTGCAATGAATATCGTCAAGAACTACACAGGAGAGATTGGGATGGAATTTGGTTTGGACAAGTGTGCCAAAATTCATTTGAAGAAAGGAAAGATTACTGGCGTTCCCAAGGACCCTGAGCTTGTGGATATAAGTGTTATTAGACATCTCAACACTGGAGAGACCTATACATACCTGGGCGTGCCTCAAAGCCGCATTCAGGACGTAACATCAGTGAAGGAGTCTCTCCGAAGCAGATACACGCATCTTCTTCGACAGATTTGGTCTTCCAATCTGTCGGCGTTGAACAAGGTATCTGTGACTAACATGCTTGCCGTCCCGGTTCTAATCTACTCGTTTGGGGTGGTTCAATGGACGAAGAACGAGCTTAAGGCCCTTGATGTCACCACGCGTAAGATCATTCATATGCATAAAAGCTTGCATATCAATGTCTTCATAACCGAATTGTTTTAAGTACAGCTTACATCGTTGCGAATGGCAGAGATCCTCTCCTAAAGATGGTCAGAAACCACGAGATGATTGGCGAAGGAGCGTTCCTTTACAAAGCCGCGGAGCAAGCTGCCGAGACCCTTGGCCTGCATTTCAACATCAGAAGTGAGGAAAGTGCATTACTCCATCTAGATGCTTCACGTCTAAAATCCGAAGTAAAGAAAACAGAGGTTAGAAAATTTCAGCAAGAGCTACTCGACAAGCATATACACGGAAACTTTCACAGAAATGTAGAAAAACAGTCTTTGTCAAAGGAGCAAACTTTTGCTTTCCTCAAATCATCAGGGCTCAATTCAGGTAAAGAGGGCTTTATTTTCGCATGCCAGGACGGTGTAATCTCCACCTTAGCATACCGCGCCAACATTTTATGTCATATGTTCCCAGTGATAGGTGCAGAGCGTGTCATGCACACGCTGAGTACCTAGAACACATACTATCGGGGTGTCCGACCCACGCAGGAACAACTTATATCTATAGACATAATGCGGCCCTAAGAGTACTTTATTACCACCTTTGTCGCTCTTACGGTGTTGGTCGCGACCCTGCCCTGCCGAACGTTCCAAGGGATATAGAGTAAATTGTCCGAAACAAGAAGTGCCAGATTTTCTGGAACTACGATTTTCGGGCAGCAGTCTCCGTTGCGCACTCGCGGCCTGACGATGTTCTCCAAGACTTCGAGAAACGAACGATATTCGTTATCGAATTCTCGGCTCCGTCCGAATACAACAGCACTGCAAAGGAGAAAGAAAAAGAGGAGAGGTATCAAGACCTTAAAAGGCAGCTGCAACGACTGTACCCAAAATATTCGGTACGAGTGATTGACCTTGTGATAGGTGCTCTCGGAGGTGCTAAATTATCACTGGTTCGTAACCTTAAAGCCATACCCGCGTGCCAAAAATATGCCAAGGCACTTGCGAGATGGATGCAGAAAGCTGTCATCCTTGGGTCGCTTCGTGTCCTCAAGACACACGAGGGTTTCGCCGGCCTGTCGTTGTGATTTCGTCGTGCCCTGTGACCACCCATCTCACGGATGTGAGACGTGGCCATAGGTGTATTTTACCGCGGTTCTACTGGGGGCCATTGACATTTTTTCCAGATGGCAGTTGCTCTTAGTGGTACCCTGCGGTGGTTGTTTAACTTTTTTTTTAATTATATACATATATGTATATTTTATTTATTTATTTAACTGCAATGTTTAAACAAAGACAGAAATTTACAGAATTTTGCAAAATTTGAGGAAAAATTCGAGACAGCTTGAAAGATATTTAGGACTTTCAAGAGTTCAAAAAATTGATATAAAATAATGATAAAATAATAGTAAATAATTAATAAAGTCAACCAACTCACATAATTTTTGTTTAAACTTTAAAAAAATTTTGAAAATTAAAAAAATTGCACTTAGATCTTCCAGATTCTTTTGATACGTGCAGAAATCTTTTGAGATATTCTGAAACCTTTTTAAATGTTCTTAAAAAATTAATTATTTTAGATAAACTATTATTACAATTTTTCCCAGGAATCTCATGAAAAGTTTTTTTTTAGAAACTTACATTTTGCTTTGAATTTTTTCAAGTTATTTCAAATTTCAAATGATTTTTTAGTGATTTTCAAAACATTCGAACCGTCTAAATATCTCTTAGAATTATTTGAATTTTTTCCAAATTGTCCTCAAAATTCTGATAAATAAAGAAAGTGCCTTCAAATCTTCCAGATTCTTTTTTTTTGTATTATTAAATGAAGGCTTAAAGTCGCATCAACTGCTGTGGTCTAGAGCGACTACAATAGGTTTTATACGTAAGACTCGCACCTGAATATACTGAAGCAATCCGGTAATTTATACTGAAATTGGTTTTCAGGTGTAACCATGGCGCATCCACACCTAGTGTTTGATTTTGAATCATCACTATAAATGGGGATGTGATTTGGAAATCGGTTTAGTATTTTTGCGAACGCAGCTCCGTATTCAGTCGGATCAGTTTCATTTCCGGACAGTTCCTTCAAATCAGTGATTACAGTGGGACCTGCAAATTCCCATTAGGGAAAATTGTGGAATCTTCTGGGAGCAATTGTTGGCATTTAGACGTTTAATTCTTGTAGATAAGTGTTCATTCTTACGTAGAATGGCACATATGAGTTTGGATGTTTCTTGCACTCGTCGTCGTATTTCCCCAAGAAGATGTTCTCATGTGCAGGATTAGCTGGTGTGGAAGCTATCGCAGTAGCGTAACTCAGGCTAAGCTGCTTTCTTCTGGTTAGCTAGATCTTCTAGGTTAGCTAGTCGTGATTCTTGAGTTTCTGCGAGAATGCTGCTTGTATAGCTGGAAAAAAATATGCACCCAAAGCAATTTTCAGGCCAGTATTATGTATGTGGGAGATCGTTTCTAGGTCACTAGGTTTGTCAAAGTAATAAATTGAGGATCCATAATCCAGTTTAGATCTGATCACAGCCTTGTAGGTGTTGGCTAGTACTTTTTGGTCTGCTCCCCAATTTTTTTTGGCAAGGGTTTTTATAATATTGAGTCTGCGTTTACAATCATCTTTCAGGTATCTGAGGTGGGGGCGCCATGTAAGTTTTTTGTGAAAGATAAGCTCAAAAATCCTGATTGTTTCCACAACTTTCAATGTATAATTATCTAAGGACAATCTTGGATCTTGATTATCTGATCTATTCCTAGAGAATAAGATACAGATGGTTTTTGTTTTGGAAAATATAAAGCCGGTCTTGCTGGCCCAATCTTGCAGTTTATTCAGACAGTCTTGAATGAGTTCGTGTGTTTTTAGATCTCTTCCACTACAGAGGATTGTCATATCGTCGGGAAAAAGACTTTTTCTTACAGGGCGAGGAATACAGAGCGTTACATCATTGAATGTAATTAGAAATAGCGTAACACTCAAAACAGATCCTTGGGGAATTCCATTGTCCAGTTCAGTTTCTTTTGAAAGGTAGCCATTTACTCTGACTTGTATGAGTCTTTTAAGGAGGAAATTTTTTATAAAATGTATCGTTGAAACAACTACACCCTTGTGTAGTAGGATTTTCAAGATGCGATGTTTCCAGACCATTTCATAGCACTTTTCAATATCTAGAGAAACAGCTAAGAGATGTTGGTCACTGATGAATGCATCACGTATATTAGTTCCAATGCGACCAAGAGGATCAAGAGTAAATCGATGTTGTCGGCAAGCACTCTGATTCACATTGAAGAATTTCTCTTTTTCCAAAAACCATCTGAGTCTTTTATTTATCATTTTTTCCACTAATTTGCACATATTACACGTTAGCGCGATGGGTTGATAACTGCTAGCTTTGAGATTATCCTTTCCTGGTTTAAGAATTGAAACAATTAAGGATTCTCTCCATTTATTAGGAAAACATTTGTGAATCCAAATACAGTTGAACAGAGCAAGAAGATATTCTAGTGCTTTGAATGAAAGGTTCTTGAGAAGTATATTCGGTATTTCGTCAGGTCTAGGGCTAGTATTTTTGCACTGACTGAGTGTGGATGTGACTTCAGATAAAAGAAGTGGGGTATTAATAGTAGAGTTTGTGTCTTCATTCAATCTTGGGTTTATAAGGCTCTCGTTGTTGATCTTGAAGGCAGAGAAATTTCGGTCGTAGTTTGCATTACTGGAATTTGAGGCATAATCATCCGCTAGCTCGTCAGCAATTTCTTTGGAATCTGTTACGATATTACCATCAGATCTGATTAAGGTTGTGATCCGAACAATGGATGACATTCTCTCGATTATGTTGATCTTCTTCCACACCTCTGAGCTTGGAGTTTTATGTTTTAGAGAAGAAGTATAGTCTATCCTAGAACTTCTATTACTCTGCTTATTTATCTTCCATGAACTGGCTCAAAGTTTTTTGAATTCAATTTTGTTTTCGAGTGTCTTATGCTTTTTATAGACATTGTAAGCGTGCTTCCTTCTTCTAAGTGCTTCCTCCACTTCTGGATTCCACCAAGGTACTTGGTACTTAAATGATTGAAGGGACGTTTTACGTATAGATTCATCCGCTGCCTCTGTAATGGCATCAGTTAGTGCATTAACGATATCATCAATTTCGTGTTTATTGACTTCTGAAGGTGATTTTAAGCTGGCTATTTCGGCATCCGAATCATCGTAATCAAGGCTCGGGTATTGTCAGTATATTCTTCGGCGGTAGAAGCTGGATTTGAGGCTCCTTTTGCCATCACAAAGAAAATTTTTAATTGTAAGTAGTTAATAGGGTATTTTCCTAGTGAATCTTCAATAATTGATTTTATTGGACCTGGCAGTTCATCATTTGTTTTGCTATTCGTGTTTGTAGAAGAATCCTTTATTTTCTTCTTCTTTTTAGGCTCAACTTTTTGGAAGGGTTCTTCGATATTTTTGGGGTTTTTGTTTTCGAGATTTTGTTCCAGGTTTGGTGGAATTTCCGGATTTTCAGATGAAGAGCTAGTAGAGTGGGGACGTTTCAATCCTGCATTTAGGGAGTCCACGCCTTCCATGACTTCAGGGCCTGGGGGTCGAAGTAGAGGAAATCTTTTGGAACATTCTAAAGTCTTTTTGCATATTCTCTCTAAGATAATTGAAAAATTATAAAAAATCAGTTTAAATTGTCCCATTTTCTCAGAAATTTTAAGACATTTGTTTATTATCGTGATACCTTTTGAAATCTTTAAAAAACTTTAAAAAAAAATGTTCCAAATGTTCAAAAACGTACCTTTTTTCTAATTTTTTGAAAATGTTTTCAAGTTTTAAATTAATTTGGAATTTTTCAGATACTTGTAAATATAATTTCAAATTTGGCTTCAACATCTTACATACTGTTTTCGGAATTTCCAGGAAATAGATTAAACTGTTTCAAATCTTTGTCAATTCTCTCTTAAAATTGACTTATTAAAATAAAAAATGAGATAAAATTTTTTCAAGAATTCTAAAAAAAATTTTCTTCATTTTCTTGAAACATTTTAAAATTCTTGTGAAGCTTTTTTTTAGAAATCTTCCAACATGTACACATAACATTCTTTATATCAAAGTGTTGGGCTACAAATTTCTCAGCATTGTTTTTTAATTCACGTTGTTTAATTGGATTTTACGTCGTATCTTTTTTTTTTTTTTTTTTTTGTAAGAAAAAATTACATTTTGTAATTCAAAGAGTATTTGCAATGAAGAATTTAGTACATGGATTATATTTCGACCAAAGCGACTTTATTTTAAAATAAGAAATAGTTGAATTGATCCCAAAAAGACGAAAATTTCACAAAATATCTGGATCATAAAAAAAAAATTAATTTTCTCCAGTTTCATTTTTAAAAACAACAAAATTTAATTCTTTCTAAAAGAGACGGAGTTTCTACCAAACGGTTCGATTTTTTAACACGAAAATATTACTTTTTAACGAAATAGTAGAATTTTAAATAAAAAGTGATTAGTAAAGCTTCTTTTGTAATTAAAATAAAAAATTTTTTTCGTCGTTGATTCGTTACTCTTCAAATATAAAAAATATCTGGAAGATTTAAGGCCAATTTTTTTCATTTTCAAAGATTTTTCAAAGTTTGAAGAACAATAATTTGAGTTAGTTTACTATATTGATTTTTTATTATTATATTTATTATTATTTTATTATTGTATATTAATTTTTTAAACTCTGAAAAGTCCCAAGTATTTTTTAAACTGAATTGAATTTTTCCTAAAATTTTGCAAAATCCAGTAAACTTAAAATAATTACACTTTTTTAATTTAAAAAAAGAACAAAATTTTCTTAATTTTTCTTAATTAAATGCCGTTATACTGCAAAATTTTAAATTTTGTACTCAAATTTATATTTGTACTTGAATATTTTATTTTTTTCACAAAAAAATATAAATCTAGGCTATCATTTTCAATGCTATGAATTGAAGAATAAATGAAAAAAATTTATACTTTGAAATTTCTTTTTAAATCTTTTTCAATATTCTCCTTAATTTTTTAAATAATAACAACATTTACTAGGAATCTGAAAATAATTTTATTTTTTTGGATTACTTAATTTTCATAAAATTTTTTGAAAATCCTGCAAAAGTGAAAAACTACCTATAAATCTACCAGAGTCTTTTTTGAATATTTTGGAAATCTTATCAAAAATTCTTTTTAAATTAATTTAAAAAGAATTATTATTAGTTTCTCTAGGAATTTTCATAAAAACTTTTGATTCATTGGAAACCTTTCAAAAAGCTCAAGAAGCTTATAAATTTTGTATTCGAAATTTTCAATTTTTTTTCAATTAATAATTGTTCAATTCTAATTAATTATTCCAAATTTTTTTTAATTCTTCCAAATATTCTCATGAAACTATTGTTTCAAAATGAAAAATCTTTAAAAAATTTTCCAGAAATCTTGAAAACTTCTTTAAAAATCTGAATTTATTTTTTTATTTTCTAAAATATTTTCCAGTTCCAAATCAAGTTATTTATCCATCAAAATTCAATATTGAATTCTGATATTTTCATAGAATAAAAATTCAAGATTCTAGAATTTCAAAAGCTCTGAATTTAAAAAAATTTAAATTAGTTTCAAATTTCAAATTTATAAATTTTAGTCGTTCCGAATTGAAAATTATTTAAATTTAAAGGTTTTCAATATTATATTATTCAATTTTGAACGCCTTGAACTGAAAATAACACAATTTAAATTCCTTTGAATATAAAAAAATCCAATCTTCAATTAAAAATAAAATAAACGAATATAAAATAGAACGAATAAATAATAAATATAAATAAATGCAAAATTAATAAGAAATAAAATAAGCAATAATTGCTCATCTATAAATATTCAAATTAATGTAGACGTACAAATTCAAATTAATTTTTGCGCTGGTATTTTTTCCTTCTTAATTTGTGTGCTGTATAAAATTCGCAATATAAATTTCAAAGGTAAAATACCACTACGAAGCTTATCGTTCCAATTTCAGGAATTTTTATTTCCACATATTACCGTCCTATCTCTAAAAATTTATTAAATTTAATAACCTTAATTACTCACCGATCGCTGATTTTCACGTATCGGTCAATCAATCAAAACCAGCGGCTGATTCCACCAATAAATTGAACTTCACGAGCACCGTTTCTGCAAAAAATTGATAAAATTATTGTATTATTTTTTTATTATTTATTTTAAATTTTATTAAATTACATTTTATTTAAGTGTAATTTCTAGACTGTCTCTCGGTAATCGCGTCTCCCTTTTGTGCGGAGATTCGCAATTGCTCTGAAGACTCTTCCTCAATATCCCCACTACTGCAACGCTGAGCATCATCAAAAAAGGTCATTTTCTTTCCAAAAATTTTGGCTTTGAAACCGAATTCTTCTTATTTAAAATTTTGTTTTCAAATGGAAAAAATAATTTTATTTATAATACCGCAAAGTTTTACTTGTGCCATGTGGCCCCACTACTACAGGCTCGTTTTTTTATATAAGTCAAATAATTGAATTTGACCCTTGGAAGAAGTCGATCGGATGATTCTAAGTACTAAAAATAATCTTTTTTTTTAAATAAATATTCTTTTCCAACAATAAATTAATTAAAAATAATTGGAAATATAATTTAGAAGCTCGGTTGGAGTCAGGTGAAAAAACTATAACAAATTTTTCATGTTTTTTTTTACATATGTGGGTAGAATTATGACTTCTTCGTCGAAAATAAATAATAATTTTAAAATAATAAAAGCTCATAAGATATTTTAGGATTTTTGTAAGATTTCAAGAAAATTGAAAAAATTCTTCATGTCCCTAGAAAAAAATAAAATGATTTTTCATTTTGGGAAGTTTATTTTTAAGATGATATTTCAAACAATTGAAATGATTTAGAAGAGGATTT
>CAKNXH010001927.1:110927-121192 GCA_932178445.1 Andricus quercusramuli | reverse complement strand
ATTCCTTTAGGTAGAAATGTCATCATTCTTCATGAAAAATCAATTTTTGGTTGGAAAAGAACTTATTTTTCTTCAAGATTCAACAACTTTGTTAAAAACTCGTATTTTCTGGTTGAGTTTAACTATTTTTGGTCAAAAATTTGGTAATTTTGTAATTCATAAGAAACAATAATAACTTAATTTATAAAAAAATGTAATCAACAAAATTTACGTAAGACAGGGGGGGGGGGGACTTATGGACACTAACAAAGGGAGGTACGTGGTTCAGAATTCCAGAAAAAAAATAATTACGGACATTTTAAAAAAAATGTAATTGAAAAAAAAATAAAGTTTCCACTTTTTTGTCGATGAACAAGTGATACACGAAAAAATCGATCTACCGCAACCGGGATTCGAACCCAGCATGACAACCTTGACAGTGATTTTCTTTATCCAAATTCAAACCAATTTTAAAATAACTTTCATCTCCTATATTATAAAAATTTCTCAAAGCCTGTCAAAATTTGTATTATATAATTTATTTTCCTTCTTGAATTTTTAATTCACCAATCTGGAAACCCCAAATTTTCAATACTGACAAATTAAATTTTTTATTCACCCCTCCCCCTACTACATAAAAAAAATCTTCATTATTTGACCCAGCACGCAATTCATTTCCACATCAACCAAATGAAAAGTTACACTCGACTTCCTTTTAATTTGTCCCCTCTTCTCAATTTGACCCCAGAATAAAAAAAAAAGAATCAAAGCAAATTACAGATGCGAACCACCCTATCCTCTACTTACACCTAAAATGGAAATTCGTCATCGACCTTGTCTAATTGCTTTGGAAGCGATTGACAAAAATCAAAGCGCTTAAACGTCCAATCGGCCCGCAATTTCAACCGGAAGGGGATTTTTGGGAGGGGGTTGAAAGCTACAACGAATACCGCTTGAATTAAGGGTTGGGGGGGGGGGGGGGGTGGCAATTTTAAACAGTCCCTCGCGACTCGATTCCAGTTGGAGAGTCCGGCCAGTGAGACTGAGCGTGCAATGATTGATGCTGGTTCGCGGGGGGCTGGGGGCCATCGGGATGAGGGGTTTGAGGAACAAAGGGGTGGGGAAATTTAATTAACGTAAATGCTGCCGCCACAACGAGCGCTACACGCCGTGCGTGGCGATCGCTCATATGCAACCCTCTGGCCCCCCCAGCCCCCCGGCCCCTCACCATTAACCCCATCACCCACGCATCCCCTGAGCCACTGCCTGGGTTATTAAACACTCTGCAGTCAGACTAAAGGGGTAAAGTGTGGACGGCCGGTTCAGATTTTCCTCCAAGTTTCTTTTTTCCGATTATCGAAATTGATTAATCGATCAATCAGTTCCGGAAATAGATCGGTCAAGGCGATTTGTTTCACGAATATTGGGAGTAGGTTTATGAAACTTTGTTAAGGGGTTGGAAAGAGTATATTAGTTCCATTTTTATTTTTTGCTTCGGTTACGGTGATTTATATATTTTGGAAATCGTTTTTTTATGGTAACAGTTTCTTTATTAGCATAATTCAAAGTAGATGCGACAATTTAAAATATTTTTTGTTTCGAAATGTATCGATTGACCTATAATATCCATAAATTTCATTGAAGAATAGGGAAGTTATGGTAATTTATATATTTTGAAAATCTGTTTTTTATGGTAAAACCTTTTTTATTAGCATAACTCAAAGTTGATGCAACAATATAGAAAATTCCTTGGCTCCAGACGAATCAATTGACCTATAATGTTAATACATTTTTTTCAAGAGTAAGAAAGTTATGGTCGTTCATCTATTTTTAAAGTCGGTTTATTATAGTGGAACTTTTTTCATTATCATAATTCGAAGTTCATTCAAGAACAGAAAAAATGTATTGGCTCATGACGAATCGATTGACCCTTAATATTAAGACGCTTTATTGAAGAGTAGAGAAGTTATGGTAATGTATATATTTCGAACATCGGTTTTTTATGATGAAACTTTTTTTCTTAGCATAACTCAAAGTTGATTCAACAATATAGAAAATTCCTTGGTTCGTGACGAATCAATGGACCTGTAATAAGATACATTTGAGTAAAGAGTAGGGAAGTTACGGTAATTCATAAACTTTTAAAATCGATTTTTATAGTAAAACTTTCTTTATTCGCATAATTCAAAGTTGATGCAATAACATAAAGTATTTCTTGATTCGACATGAATCGATTGACCTACAATATCAATGAATTCTATTGATGAGTAGGAAAGTTACAGTAATTTATATAGTTTGAAAGTCGGTTCTTCATAGTAAAACTTTTCTCACTAACATAGTTCTGAACTGATGCTAGAACAGAAAAGATGTGTTGATTCGAGATAAATCGATTGACCTATAATAATCATACATTTTATCGAAGAGTAAGGATGCTTGGAATCGAATGACCTACAATATTAATACGTTTTATCAAAGAGTAGGAAAGTTATGGTAATTTATAAAGTTTTAAAACCTATTTTTATATCAAAACTTTCTCGATTCGCATAATTCAAAGCTAATGCAACAATGTAAAAGATTCCTTGGTTTAAGACCAATCGATTGACCTATAATATTAATATATTTTATTGAAGAGTAGGGAAGTTATGGTAATTTACTTATTTTGAAAATCATTTTTTTATGATAAAACTTTCTTTATTAGCAAGGTTCGAGGTGGATGCAGTTATATAAAATACTCCTGGATTCGAGATGAATCGATTGACCTACAATATCCATGCATTTGATTGAAGAGTAGGGAAGTTATAGTAATTTATATAGTTTGAAAATCGGTTATTTACTATAAAACTTTTCTCATTAACATAATTCGAACTTAATGCAAGGGCAGAAAAGATGTGCTGATTCGAGATGAGTCGATTGACCTGTAATAATAATACATTTTATTGAAGAGTGAGGAAGCTATGGTAATGCATAATATTTGGAAATGCGGTTTTTAATACTGAAACTTTTTTCTTCAACATGATTTAAAGTTGATGCGAGAACATGAAACATTTCTTTGTTCGAGACAAATGGATTGACCTACATTATTAATACAATTTATCAAAGAGCAGGGAAGTTATGGTTATTTATATATTTTTGAAATAGATTTTTATAATAAAACTTCTTTCATCAGCATAATTCAAAGCTGATGCAACAATGTCAAAGATTCCTTGGTTCAAGACGAATTGATTGACCTATATGGTTGATATATATTTTATTGAAGAGTTGGGAAGTTATGGTAATTTACATACTTTGAAATTGTTTTTCATGATGAAACTTTCTTTATTAGCATAATTCAAAGTGAATGCAATTACGTCTATTATTCCTAGATTCGAGATGAATCGATTGACCTTTAATATCGTTACATTTTATTGAAGAGTGGGGAAGTCATAGTAATTTATATAGTTTGAAAATCGTTTATTTATAGTAAAACTTTTCTCATTAACAAGATTCAAAGTTGATGAAAGAACACAAGAGAGGTGTTGATTCGAGATAAATCGATTGACCTATAATGAATATACATTTTATGGAATAGTAAGAAAGCTATGGAAATGCATAATATTTGGAAGTACGGTTTTCACCACTTAAATTTTGTTGGTCAACATAACTCAAAGTTGATGCGAGAACATAAAAGATTCCTTGGTTCGGAAAAAATCGATTGACCTACAATATTAATAAAATTTATCAAAAAGTAGGGAAGTTATTGTAAATTAAGTATTTTTAAAATAGTTTTTTATAGTAAAATTTTTCTGATTAGCATAATTCAAAGCTGATGCAACAATGTAAAATATTTCTTGGCTCAAGACGAAGCGATTGACCTATAATATAATTATATTTTACTGAAGAGTAGGGAAGTTATGGTAATTTAAATACTTTGGAAACCGGGTTTTTATGATAAAACTTTTTTTATTAGCATAATTCAAAGTTGATGCAAGCATATAAAAGATTCCTTGATTTGAGATGAATCGATTGACCTATAATATAATACATTTTATTGGAGAGTAGGGAAGTCATAGTAATTTCTATAGTTTGAAAATCGGTTATTTATAGTAAAACTTTTCTCATTAACATAATTCAAAGTTGAAGCAAGAACAGAAAGGATGTATTGATTCGAGACGAATCGGTTGACCTGTAGTATTCATACATCTGATTGAAGAGTAAGGAAGCTATGGTAATGCATAATTTCTGAAAGTCCTGTTTTTTATAGTAAAACTTTTTTCTTTAACATAATTCAAAGTTGATGTGAGAAAATAAATGATTCCTTGGTTCGAGGCGAATCAAATGATCTACAATGTTAATACATTTTGTCAAAGATTAGGGAAGTTATGGTAATTTCTGTATTTTCAAAACCGATTTTTATAGTAATACTTTTTTCAGTAGCATAATTCAGAGTTGATGCAACAATACAAAACATTACTTGGTTCAGGATGAATTGATTGACCTATCTTATTATTACATTTTATTGGAGGGTAGGGCTGTTATGGTAATTTACATATTTTGAAAATCGGTTTTTTAAAGTGAACTTTTTTCATTAGCTTAATTTAAAGTTGATGCAACAAAATTGAAGATTCTTCGATTCAAGAAAAATAGATTGACCTATAATATTAATGAATTTGATTGAAGAGTAAGGAAGTCACGGTAATGCATTCTATTTAAAAATACGGTTCTTCGTAGAAAAATATTTTTCATTAGCATAATTCAAAGTTAATGCAATCCCATGAAACATTATTTGGTCTTAGGCAGATCGATGGACCTATAATATTGGTATATTTCATCAAATTGTAGGAAAGTTATGGTAATTTATATATTTTGTAAAACGTGTTTTCATAGTTATTCTTTTTTCATTAACATAATTGAAGGTTGATACAAGAACAGGAAAGGTGTGTTGATTCGACTCGAATTGATTGACCTCTAATATCAATAAAGGTTGAAGAGTAAGGAAGCTATGGTGATGCATAATATTTGAAAATACGATTTTTTTATTTTGAAACTTATTTCTCTAATCTAATTCAAAAATAATGCAAGAATGGAAAATATTTTTTGAATCGAGGCAAATCGATTGATCGGTAGTGTTATTACATCTCATTGAAAATTAGGGAAGTGATGCTCACTTATAATATTTGAATCCTCTGTTTCAAACAGAAAAACTTTTTTCATCGATATAATTAAAAGTTGATGCAAGAATAAAAATCAAATAAATTAAATTTCAAATTTATATCATAAGAATTGAAGACTTGAATAGCTGTATCAATATGTTTATTTTTAATGCATATGATCGTGTCATCTACATATCTAAAATATAGTAGAGGAACAGAATCGTGGATTTTTTTGAATTTTCTTAGACATGTCTTCTTTGGTCATATAAACATCTATTTTCAAAGAGTTGTTATAATTAGTGGTTAATTTGTCTCTAATTTCATTTTAAACATAATTATGTAGATCTGACGATTGAAGAACTGATTCTACATTTTTGATAATATCAATAGCTGCTTGTTTTGAACATTTTAAAGCAATGTTATAATTAGGTCCTAAGGAGACAATGTCAATAACGTCTTGTGGTCTTCGAGTCTCTGTTAAATTTTTAAACCAATGATCTTTATTTATCATCGATCGGTTATATTGATCAGCAAATAAGGATTCAAATTTAATTTTTTGTTTCGTAATACATTTTTCATGAATAGAATTAAATTTAATTAACGATAATTCAAAGAACTTTTTTTGTAATATTATCATTACAATGTCATTAATCATTAAAATGATTCTAACATGTTTTTTCTTATTTTATCGAGGTTTCTATTTAAAAAATTAATATGAAAATTAATATCTCGAATTTCAATTTTTAGTCATTTCCAAGAATAATGATGATTAAACTTGTTGAGTTGTTTTCGACAAGTAACACTGTTAAACGAAAGATTTTTTTGTCGTTTGTTAAGGTCTAAGATATGTTTAGGAACAACGTCATTACTTCTGAATTTCAATAAAAATTTTCACTTAGATATTGCTTCAGCTAATCTTCGGTTTACCGTAGACCATTTTTTGAGAGCGTTTTTGATGTTGGGTCAATAAAGTTTGTCAATATATTGGAAAAAATTTGATGTTGCCAGTGGTGTTGAGTCTGTCTCCATCCAAGACTCTCATTTATTGATGAAAAAAAAAAGTTGGTCGCTTATAAACATCAACATAATTTTGGTCACTCATTTGATTGGGACAATGTAAAAATTGTAGATCGAGAACCTAACTATAAAACTAGCTGTGAATTCGATTTCGAGTGTTTCCACTTCGTTTATATTTATAATTATATGGTGCTCATTTCACGAGCACTTTGCTTCCCGTTAGCAAATGTATTTGCTTCCTCATAGAGGAAGCATTAGTTATTTTTTTCAATAATAGACAAACCAAAGTCTTCATTTTGCTCAATTTAAAAATATAAATTTACTAAAAATGAAAAATTACAAAATAATCCAAAAAATGTTTTTAATACAAAGACAAATCAGACAAATCAAATCTTGCGTTCGAAATAATAATTTTTTGAGCTGGAAAAGGGAAAGGAAAAGTTCTGTCGCACCCTATCCCTTTCCCAGCTTTATGATTTCTTCAGAAAAATTGTCATAATATTACTCTATTTGAAAATTCATGATCAAAAAGTCTTTTTTATTCATGCATCAACTTTAAATTATGTCGATGAAAAGAACTTCCCTAATCTTCAATAAAGTGTATAATTATTATTATTATTACAGATTAATCGATTTGCCTCAAATCAAGAGATTTTTTCCGTTCTTGCATCAATTTTGAATTATGTTACTGAAAAAAGTTTTACTATGAAAAACCGTGTTTTCAAATATTATGCAATTTCACAATTTCCATACTCTTCAATAAAATGTATTAACATTATAGGTAAATCGATTCGTCTCAAATCAACACATCTTTTCTGTTCTTGCATGAACTTTGAATTATGTTAATGAAAAAAGTTTTACTATAAAAATCAATTTTAAAAATACATAACTTACGATAACTTCCCTACTCTTTGATAAATTGTATTAATATTGTAGGTCAATCGATTCGCTTCAAACCAAGGAATCTTTTATATTTTTGCATCAACTCTGAATTATACTAGTGAAAAAAGTTTTACTATAAAAAACCGATTTTCAAAATATGTAAATTACCATAACTTCCCTACAATTTGATAAAATGCATTAAAATTATAGGTCAATCGATTCGTCTCAAATCAACACATCTTTTCTGTTCTCGCATCAACTTTGAATTATTTTAAAGAAAAAAGTTGTACTATGAAAAAACGATTTTCAAAATATATAAATTACCATAACTTCCCTACTCTTTGATAAAATGCATTATTATTTTAGGTCAATCGATTCGCTTCAAACCAAGGAATCTTTCATATTCTTGCATCAACTCTGAATTATGCTAGTGAAAAAAGTTTTACTATAAAAAACCGATTTTCAAAATATATAAATTACCGTAACTTCCCTACTCTTCAATGAAATGTATTAATATTATAGGTCAATCGATTCGTCCCGAACCAAGGAATCTTTTACATTCTTGCATCAACTTTGAATCATGCTAATGAAAAAAGCTTTACTATAAAAAACCGTATTTTCAAATATTATGCATTACCATAGCTTCCTTACTCTTCAATAACATCTATTAATATTATAGGTCAATCGATTCAACTCGAATCAACACACCTTTTCTGTTTTTGCATCAACTTTAAATCATGTTAATGAAAAAAGTTTTACTATAAAAAACCGATTTTCAAAATATATAAATTACCATAACTTCCCTAATTTTTGATAAAATGCATTATGATTATAGGTCAATCGATTTTTCCCGAACCAATGAATCTTTTATATTCTTGCATCAACTTTGAATTATGCGAATGAAAAAAGTGTTACTATAAAAAACCGATTTTTAAAATATTATTGGGTGCTAGAAAAAAATGCAATAAATATTTTCAGAAATCCTTCGGTCAGTTTCAAGATATTAGTGAGGAAAATAAGCTCTCCAAATTTCATCAATTTATCTGCAGCCGTTTTACAGTTATCGCGTTCACAAAAAGCGTGACATCCACACATCCACACATCCACACACATACACATCCGGACAATTGCTTAGAACATTGTATTAGACGTTTTTAAATTAGGGAGGGTTTAATTAAATGAATTTAAAAATTTTGAAAAATGTCACCATTACAAAGCTTCCTCTATGAGGAAGCAATAAGTATGAAGATACAAATAACTGTGATACTAAAGATCCTTGGATATTATCTTGGATAATAAATTTTAGTAATGGTCATATTCCAGACAATGTTAATGACATTTTAAGGTTAGGGAATAAATTTAGTCCTTCCTTTTTAACAAACAGAAGCAATATACTTTTGAATATGGTTAAAGATATAGAGTCAAATATTGGATTAATTGAAAATATTGAAGATCGTGACTTATTAAGACACAGAATAATCAATACAGCAAATAATTTTTCACAGAATAATAAAATTACAGAAGTTGATAGAATTTTAGCAAAAAACATTAGGAAAGCACAAACATTTATTAAAGCTAATAAACAATCACTGAAAACTCGTGCAGATGGAAGTAACATTACAGTAATACTAAAAAAGGAATCTTATAATAAAAAAATGCTAGAATTATTAAATGATACCAAAACTTATGAAAAATTAAATGAAAACCCAGAAAAAGAATTAAAAAATAAAACATTTAAATTGTTAAATTCTTGGAGAATTAATGGATATTTAGCTGAAGAATTATGAAGAAAAGATATTTTAGTTCATGATACTAACATTCCTAGAATTTATGGATTACCTAAAGTTCATAAAGAGAATTGTCCACTTCGACCTGTAGTTTCATTAATTAACTCACCTACTTATAAAATGGCTAATTTTTTTAATAATATTCTTGAAAAATCATTAATAGTACCAAAATATCAAGTCAAAAATTCTTTTGAATTTAAAGATAAAATAATTAATAAAACAATTCCATTTGATTATATCATGGTTTTGTTAGATGTTCATACATTCAACTAATTAGTAATCTTAATAATGTAAATTTCAAAACAATGTATAGGGCGATCAATAATGTTTAAATTCAGAACTCTTTCAATTTTTAATATTGTCATTAGATTTACATAGAAACTATAGCACCTTATGTTATAAATCGTTGATAGGTCATTGCTAATTTCTATCCTTGTTAGGAATTCTCTTCCTCTCTTTCTCAATTTACTCTTTGCAAAAATGGAGCAGAAAAGTTGGGGAGTCTCTGACTACTCAACTAAGTTAACCAAATTATTAGAATTTTTTGAAAAAGTATAAATGTTTTTTAAACAAATGTTACGTCTTTCAAAAGAATTACACAAAATTTCTCTTGTCAAAAATGAAGCTCTTTTCAATTAAAAATTTCTAACCTAAAAAAATGGTTTCATTCAAATGATAGTTATAATACGTAATATTTTTTCATATTTATAGTAATAAGATGAGGAAGAGTATTTTTTAAAAATAATGACTAAGATAACGAACTTTGAAATTTAATATACGTCCTGAAGAGGAAAACAACACAAGTTTTCGAAACGTTGGCAGTAGAAAATAAAGGACTTTTAACATCTTAATCTACTTTTGGTCTGAAGTATGTCAATTTTTTACCATCACTGTTAGAAATTTCTGTAGGAATTTTCAGAGACACGTCGCTAAAGCTGTATGCAGAAACCGTTTCTAAATTTTCCTAAACTGTAACAGAAATTTCAGCAACGGTAACTGCATACAGTTTCAGTTACATGTTTCGGAAAATTCTGTTACAGTTTAGGAATTTTCAGTTACTGTAACTGAAAATTTCAAGGGGTTGAAAAAATTTTTTCGGTTCATTAATTTTAATATAAAATGTGTAGTATATATTTGTCCTGAGAATATAAATAGAAGAAAAATACGAGTGAAGTTATTACAAACGACTTTCTTATGTATCTATGTTATAATAATACGTACACTCAATGTATCAAATATGTAATCAAAGCCCATCTTTTATGATTAGAAGTTTTCTTTCACATTTGATCAATTGAGTATATTATATAACATAAATATATACGTAGTTATTTACATATAAACTTCGCTCGTATTTAGTCATACTATAATTTATACTTTCAAGACAAATATATACTGCAAATTTATATTAAAATCAATGAACCAAACAATACTGTCTCTTTATATTACATGTTTTGAAAAATGTACGCACAAA
>CAKNXH010001927.1:83437-105927 GCA_932178445.1 Andricus quercusramuli | reverse complement strand
AGTATCTGAATTCTGCTTCCAATATTATATTTACATATATTTTACTTTTCTATGAAATTAGTTTAAGAACTTAATATTAATTAAATTCAGCAGGAAAATATAAAGTAAAAAATTATTACAATGTTTCAATTAAATAACTGTTTATTGCTTTTATGTGAAATGATTCATGAATATGTACATATAATTTGATTTTTTCTGGGATCAGCTTTAAACGTCTATAATAAATTGAATGTATCGAAATGCATTTTCAAATGTAAAAAAAATATATAATGTAAAAATTATTTGAATGTTCCAATGGAAATAATTGTTTAATGCTTTTTATGTTGTGAACTGACTAATTATATATGAACTGATTGTACTGAAACCTACAGTTTCTGCGATTACTTTAAACGATTATTAATAAACTAAGTTTCCAGAAATGAAAGTTCAAATTAAAAAAATTAATAGAGTACAAATTATTTCAATATTTGAATGAAAATTATAGTTGAATGCTTCTTATTTTGTGAACTGATTAATTAATTATCAGCGGATTATTTTTTTCACAATATTAAATTACATGAAGATTGAATTTTAAAAATTGATCATTTATTTTAAGGTTACTTAATTAAATCTGGGCTATGATTTATATAATGAAAGTGGATTTTTTAATCAAAATACCTTCATTACAAATGTATAGTTTTTTTAATGTTTGCGATATTGTGAAATGATTATCTGAATTCAATTTTCAAAATTATATGGACATATGTTTTCATTGCCTTCTAGAATTAGTATAAAAGGTTATCAACCCGTGTGGAAATCTGCCCAATTAAGCCCAGTTAATAAGTGGGCGCCAACTGGGTCCCAGCTGGGCGTCCCGGGTAAAAAGTTTAATTAATTAAAGCGAGTTATATTAATTATACGACAGGCGGAAGGCAATCTCCCACTTATATTATACATTTTTTAGTTATTCCGATTTCTCAATTATGAAAATTTGAGCCAATAAAACCAAAGAATATTTACGTCCTGTTTGGACTTATACCGGGTATACCCACGTTGCTCCCATATAGTGTGCGCCGCCGTAGAAAACAAGTCGGGTCCCATCTGGAAATGTCAGTCGCTGTCAGTTACTATTAGTAAATTTAGTTTTTACAGACAATGGGTGAATTAAGTAAAAAAAGGTGTGCAAATAATAAATTACGTTTACGTGTGAGAAAACATCGAGCGATCAGTGGAGTTATAATAAGGAGTAAATTTGAAGACATTGAAGAAGACTCGAGTGACGATAGTGATGAGCATGGTAAGTTACGAAAATCATAGCATTGACTCTTAGATTTCAAAAATGATTAATTATCTGGTTCACAAATACCTTTCATCTCTATATGTGACATTGCATATTTAATAAAGCTAAAAATTTTGTTAATGCTGAATTACTCGCATTCTAACCTCAAAATTACACAGCCTAATTTTATACTCAATAAATACTAGAATTCAATTTTGTTATGAGACGACTTATCTTTTTTCAATTGAAGTATGTCTGCCAGAGTAAACAATTATCTAATCCTAATACTTTTTGCCTCAAACGAATTTTTAGAATTCTACCTCAGCAATCAAAAAGTCAATTTTTTAAAATAAAACCCTCACAGAAAAAACTGAAGTTAAATTTTGTTCAATTTTGTTGCAGATAAAATGTTCAGCTGTTAAAGATTACATGCTATACGATGGAATAAAAACTGTCGTCTGCTACGTCCTTCGCAGCAATTGAAAAACGGCAAAGTATATACGTGAAAAGCTATACATAAATCAGGACACTAGATTTAGAACAACTTTTTACTTACCTAATTGTTATTTTAAAAATAATTAGACTTTCATATATACTTCCTGCCACAGTCGGTATTGTAGGTTAGGAACACATCCATAGCAGAAGACGCTTTTTGTCACTGACAAACAGCTGACAAATTATCCCGAGATGGTTTAAAAACACAGAATTATCTCAATTTCGTGTAAAGTTTATTCGACAGGGTTAATTTGTGTTGCAGTGAAACTTTCGTCGGAAATCGATGTAAAGTTTATCTTCCGTTTTTTCTGTGCTTCTTTTACTAATTGGGCGTAAAAAGTATTTCCCAGCTGGGACCCACCTGGTTACCCCAATCTGGGTATTAGTTGGTCTGAGCGTTACAAGTTACAACCCAGAGAACAGCCCACCTGGGCGAGACTGGGGTTTCCAGTTGGGACCCAACTGGAACTTGGGCAATGTGGCTGGGACCCAGTCTGGCCCCAGTAGACTTTTCCACACGGGAATGATTCAAAATGTCAAAAATACCATTTTAAAATTCAAAAAATATATAAATCCAACATCATTTGAATATTTGAATGAAAATAATGTTAAACATTGTTGTCCAAATTGATTAATGTGGACATTTTCATGTCTACATTAGCACCATCACGCCGGCGCCGCCTTCCTTCATGATATATTTCCTGAATTTTCTTATATCTCCATTTAATATATTATAATTATATTAAATTGATATTTGTTTCCGGATTTATTATGTTGTTCAAGTCGAAATAAAAAGTTATTCGAAAATTGAGTAAATGAGAAAAATGAATATAAAAGTTAGCGCGCGCTTGCGCGCGCAAATAATAGTCTAGTAATTCACTATAATTTGTGTGCTAACACGTGCTGCTATGAACGCGACCGAGGTGGATCGTGAAGCGAGTGCGCATGCAACTGCGCACTTGTTTCGGTTACGATAACTTATATTTCTGTTACCATTTAGGAATTTTACGAAGCTATTTATAATTTTCAGGTACCGTTTCTGAAGATCAATTATAATTTAGTAAATTTAATCTAAAAGTTACTGAATTGCGTGTTCAGTAACAAAATTTCATCAATTTCAGTTACTTTAGTTTCTTAAATGTGTCGGAATTTTCCGAAAATTTCTAACAGTGATATTCATATATTATTTATAAAATTATTACAGGAAATAATCTTGGGTGTTTAACTTTCGACAAGATAGAATTCAATGTCGTGTTTCTTTATTTTAATAAATTAGCCTGATGAGGTTGGCGAACCAATGCCAACGAAACGTCGCACACTTTACCAAACATATGAGTTTTTGACTCTTTTTGCCTTCATCCATCCAAATTTCTTCTTCAATTAAACTATGGAAGGCGAATTTTTGGTTTCTTCAGTTTATTCTTTTGTTCCGAAATGTGAAAAATTTCATTCTCTCATGTTTTCACAACTTTGATGAAAATAAAATAATGAAATATAAAAAAAAGTAGAGGAGACTGGCTGGTCTTAGTCAAGGACGTGAAGTTTTTGCAGTTGCTTGAAGAGTCAGCGTCGCGTCGTACCGTGAAATCGATGCCCACTCAGCAGTCTCCCTTTGGTAACATTGCAATCTCGTAATCGACTTTGCGAAACAATTCTATAATCTCTTAAACCTAATTAGGAGCGAGTGAGACCAGCATCGAGTAACTCGAGTTAACTTCGCTCCAAACAAGAACAATATCTTCCTTCGAAGCCAATCAACTTCGTTACTCCAAGTATGGCTGAACCTGAACCTCTCACAGAGATGGTAAGGCTCTAACGGAAAGAGGAAAGTAAGGAAATACAGGGAAGAAGTTTCACGAAACAAGGAAAATATCGTTTCTCACAAGAGAAAATCGAGAAGATCGCCAGCGGCTGGCCAATGTAATCGCCCGTAAAAATCTAATAAAGAGATCAAAGACCCGTTCTGATGGTTAAGCGGATATTAAACAGAAAGACAGGACGTGACTCAGTTACTGCATGTCGCTTCGTCCAATTTTTTACTTCAGCTCACCTATCGAAAGCATCAACTCTGCAGAGCAAATATTTTTATCAATTCTGGTCACTTTCAACTCTTCTCTATTATTTGATAGATTTTTTGAGGTAAAAAAAATTATTGTTAAGAGCAAGTATGGTTCCGAAGTTTAAAAAAATGCAAATTCGCAAAAACTTTTTCCCGAAGATTATCATTTTAGTTATAAATTTTATAATTTTGTTGAAAATTTAACAATTTTTTAAAAAAGACAACATTTTTTTTGTATATTCAACTGTTTTGTTCCAAATTCGTCTTTTTGGGTTAAAAATTTAACTCTTTTCGTATAATATCAACCTTTTGTTTAAAATTCATATTTTGTTGTGACGAGTCAACTCAAATCTTTTTTGGATGAAAAATATTTTTTCTGAATATTCGTCTTTTTAATTTAAAAGCTTATCTTTTTTTTGTAGAAATATTGCACCTTTCTTGAACAAAAATGCAAATGTTTTATTGAAAATTAAACTATTTCCTAAAAAACTTACTTTTTATTTGAAATTTGTATTTTTCTGTAGAAAAGACTATGGAAATCCTTTTGGGTGAAAATTCAACTATTTTTTTGAAAATTTGTTAAAGAGTCATACTTTTTGGTTAAAATTCGACTATTTGGCAGAAAATTGACTTACAGTTTACAATTCTTATTTTGGCGTTGAAAAGTGAACTGGAATCTTTTTTGGATGAAAATGCAACTATTTAAATTTTTTTTTAATTCATCTGTTTTGACCGAAATATTTCATCTTTCTTGAGTAAAAATGCAACTCTTCAGTTGAAAATTCTACTCTTCTTTGAAAATTTTTTTTTCATTTTTTTGTTGCAAAATGCACCTACTTTAGCAGAAATTACACCTTTCTTGGATAAATTGCAACGGTTTGGTTTAAAATTCAAGAATTTTTTTGAAAAGTCATACTTTTTGGTTGAAAATTCTGCTGCTTTATTGAAAATTTAACTATTTTGTGAAAAATTTACTTCTTGGTTAAATTTAATATTTGGATGCTGTAAAGAGAACTGAAATCTTTTCTGGATGAAAATTTAAATATCCAAATTGTTTTTAAATTACACATAAAAATTCATCTGTTTTGAGAGATATTTCTTTTTTCTTGGATGAAAATGCAACTGTTTAGTTGAAAATAAAACTATTTTGTTGAAAAGTCATACTTTCGGTTAAAAATTCTACTGTTTCATTGAAAATTTTAATATTCCATAGAAAATTTACTTTCCGTTTACAATTCATACTTTGATTTTAAAAAAATGAACTGAAAGTTTTTTTTGGATAAAAGTTAAACTTAAAAAAAAAATTCTTTTTTTTTTTATTAAAAATTCATCTGTTGTAGTACAAATTTCATCTTTCTTGGATAAAAATTCAACTATTTCGTAGAAAATTCAATTATTTCGATAAAAATTCCGCCCTTTTGATTGAAAAAATTAGTCTTTTTGGATGAAGAATTCAATTTTGTTCGTAAAAACTTAATTGCTGTTAAAAAATTCATATTTTGATCTTGAAAAGTCAACTGGAATCTTTTTTGGATGAAAATTCAATTATTTTTTTGAAATTTGTTTTCTTTTTGAATAAAATTTCATCTTTTTTAAGATAAATTCAATCTTCTTTGGATAAAAATGCAACACCTGGGTAGAGAATTCAATGATTTTGTTAAAAAATTATCCCTTTTGGATAAAAATTATTCTTTTTGGATTGAAGATTCATATTTTGATCGTGAACAATCAAGTTGTCAGATTTGCAAAACAAAATGATGAATTTGTAAACAACAGTTGAATTTTACCGAAAAAAGGAGAATCTTCATGAAAAAATATGTTAATTAAACGTTGAGCTAAACAAATTAATTTAAAAAAAAAAAGGATTTTCAATCACACAGTTCAATTTTCAACAGATTTGATGAATTTTCAACTAAAATGACAAATTTTCAACTGGAATAGTTGAATTTTATACCAAAAAGGTACACAAAATTTAAACATTTAAGCAGTTGAATATTTAACTGAAATAATTGAATTTCAAACCAAATAGATAAATTTTCAAAGTAAAATAATGAATCTTCAACTGAAGTTGTTGAATTTTCATCCAAAAAGATGGATATAATTAACCATAAAGATTAATTTTCTGCAAAAAATACGAATTTTCATGACATTATATAAATTTGCAACTGATAATTAAAAATTTTCAAACAATATTTAAATTCTAAAGAAACAATACAGCAGAATCTTCAAACAAAAAATAGAATATTTGAAAGCTAAGCTAAACAAATTAATTTTCAACAGATAAATTTCTGTCCAAAAAGATATATTTTGAACCAAAAATAGGATAGATACATTTTCTGTTTATAAAATCTAATTTCTAAAGAAGAAATAACGAATATACAACAAATTAGTTGAATTTTTAACTGAAATAATTGAATTTGGAACCAAGAAGATAAATTTTCATCGAAAATAATGAATCTTCAATGGGAGTGGTTGAATTTTCAATCAAAAAGATATATTAATTTTATGCAAAAAAATAAGAATTTTTAGCACAATATATGAATTAGCAACCAAATTGATACATTTTCAAATAAAATTATGAATCTTCAACTGGAATAATTGAATTTTAAAACAGTTAAATTTTCATCTGAAAATGGTACATTTTTAACCAATAGTTGAATTTTAATCTTCAACTGGAATAGTTGAATTCTATACCAAAAAGGTGGAAAAAATTGTCACCAAATATTTCAATTCCTAAATGAAAAAGATCAATTATCGATAAAACAGTTACATTTTTGCCCAAAAAATATACTTTTCGAACCGAGAATAGAATAGACGAATTTTCCGTCTGGAAAAAGTAATTTCTAACAAAAAAAAAAAAAGAATTTTCAACAAAATTGTAGAATATTCAACTGGAATAATTAAATTTCAAACCAAATAGAAAATTTTTAACTAAAATGGTGAACCTTCAACTGAAGTTGTTGAATTTCGAATCAAAAAGATTATTAAAAAAAATTATTAAAAAGAAGATTAATTTTCTACAAAAAAATACAAATTTTCAACACAATATATGAATATGCAACCAAGTTGTTGAATTTCCAACTGAAAATGAAAGTTTTTTAACCAATAGTTGAATTTTACAAAAAATAATAGAGTAGAATTTTCAAACTAAAATATAATAGTTAAACCTTATGTTAAAAAAATTAATTTTCCGCAGAAAGAAACGGATTTTCAATCAAACATTTCAATTTTCAACCAATGTGATGAATTTTCTACTAAAATGAACAATCTTCAACAGAAATTGTTGAATTTTATACAAAAAATGTACAACAAATTTTCACCAAATATTTCAATTTTTTGATAAAAAAAATCAACTATCAATTGAACAGTTCAATTCTCGTACAGAAAGGATACAGTTTTAATAAAAAATAGAATAAATAAATTTTCTGTTTGAAAAAACTGATTTCTAACAACAAAAAAAACGAATTTTCAACAAAATAGTTAAATTTTTAACTGATATAATAGAATTTCGAAACAAACAAGAAAATGATGAATTTTTAAACAACAGTTGAATTTTACAAAAAAAAATTAGAGGAGAATCCTAAAAAAATATATAATAGTTAAACGTTAAGCTAAACAAATTAATTTTTAACAAAAAAAAAGGATTTTAAATCACACAGTTCAATTTTCAACCAATGTGATGAATTTTCAACTCAAATTACAAATCTTTAACTGGAATAGTTGAATTTCATACGAAAAAGGTTCAACAAATTGTAACCAAATATTTGAATTTTTAAATAAAAAAGATCAATTATCAATCAAACAGTTGAATTTCCGTCCAAAAAAGATACGTTTCAAACCCAAGATAGAATAGATAAATTTTCTTGTTGGAAAACTAATTTTTAACAATAAAAAAAAGTATTTTCAACAGAATAGTTAAATTTTTAGCTGAAATTATTGAATTTTGAAGCAAACAGATAAATTTTGAACTAAAAGGATGAATCTTCAAATAAAGTGGTTGAATTTTCAACCAAAAAGATAAATATAAGTAATCTTAAAGTTTATTTTTCCTGCAAAAAATACGAATTTTCATGACATTATATGAATATGCAACCAAGTTGTTGAATTTGCAACGGAAAATGAAAAATTTTCAAACAATATTTGGATTAAAAAAAAAAAATACAGCAGAATCTTCAACGAAAAATAGAATATTTGAACGCTAAGCTAAACAAATTAATTTTCAAAAGTTAAATTTCTGTCCACAAAAGATACATTTTGAACCAAACATAGAATAGATAAATTTTCTGTTTGAAAAATTTAATTTCTAAAGAAAAAATAATGAATTTTCAACAAAATAGTTAAATTTTCAAATGGAATAATTGAATTTTGAATCGAACAGATAAATTTTTAACCAAAATAATGAATCTTCAACTAAAGTGGTTAAATTTTCAACCAAAATGGTGATTAATCAACCATAAAGATTAATTTTTTTGCAGAAAAATAGAAATTTTCGACACAATATATGAATTAGCAACCAAATTGTTGAATTTGCAACTAAAAATGAAATTTTTTCAACCAATAGTTGAATTTTACAAAAAAAATACAGCAGAATCTTCAACAAAAAATATAATAGTTGAACGTTACAAATTAATCTTTAAGAATAAAAAAAACTGATTCTTAATGAAACAATTCAATTTTCCACAGATTTGATGAATTTTCAACTAAAATTACGAATCTTCAACTGGAATAGTAGAATTTTATACCAAAAAGGTACACAAAATTGTCACCAAATATTCCAATTCTTAAATGAAAAAGATCAATTGTCAACCAAACAGTTACATTTTCGTCCAAAAAAGATACATTTTAAACCAAAATTAGAATATATATATTTTCTTCTTCGGAAAACAAATTTCTAACAAATACGAAAAAATGAATTTCAAAGAAAATAGTTAAATTTTGAACTGGAATAATTAAATTTTCTACTAAAATGATGAATCTTCAACTGAAGTGGTTGAATTTTCAACCGAAAAGATAAATAATCAACCATGAAGATTAATTTTCTGCAAAAAATACGAATTTTCATGAAAATATATGAATTTTCAACAAAAATGAAAAATTTTCAACCAATAGTTGAATTTTACAAAACCAGACAGCAGAATCTTCAACAAAAAATAGAATAGTTGAATGCTAAGCTTAACAAATTAATTTTTAACAAAAAAAAACGGATTTTCAATCAAACAGTTCAATTTTCAACCAATGTGATGAATTTTCAACTAAAATGAAGGATCTTCAACTGAAACCGATGAATTTTGTACCAAAAATGTACAAAACATTTTCACCAAATATTTCAGTTTTTAAATAAAAGAAGATTAAAAATCAATCAAACTGTTAAATCCTCGTCCAGAAAAGATACATTTTCAATCAAAAATAGAATAAATATGTTTTCTGTTAAAAAAAAAGTAATTTAAAAAAAAAAAAAAAAAATTCAACAAAAAAGTTAAATTTTCAAATGGAATAGTTGAATTTTCAGCTAGAAAAATTGTTTTTCAACAAGGTCATTCAATTTTTAATGAGAGATGAATTTTCGATAAAAATGATGAATCTTCAACGAAAAAAATAAGAAAATTCACAAAAGTGTTACACTTCTTTCGAAGGAGTTACATTTTCAACTGAGAAAGATGAATTCTTAACGTAAAATGTTATATAATTAAATTTCAACAAAAAAATATTTTAATTTTGAATGGAAAACATTTAAATTCGACCGAAAAGGACAAATTTTCAAGAACAGTTGAGTTTTCATTAGAAAAATATTTTTCGGTCAACAGAGAAAACTAATTTGAAACAAACTGTTGAATTCTTAAGGAAAAATATGGATTTTCAACCAAGAAGATTAGTTTTCTACCAAAAAGAATTTCATTTCATCCTTTCTGGTTTTTTCTTCTTTTTCATTCACCTAAATGAAAATTCATTTCCTTTAATAAACATTTTTAAGGAAAAATTTTTCTCGCATAGTGGTATATAATACAAAATTTCTTAATTTTTTTACCCTTTTATAACAAAAAAGAAGAATACTATGAGATCGAATATTTTACTGTTTAATGCAATTTTTAAAACTTTATTGATTAAAATTCAAGAATTTCTAATTAGATTAAAATCAAATTCAAAATCCTATAGCACGTCCAATACTCAAATTAATGTATAGAATTTTTGAAAATAAAAAACAGAACCCAGCGACCAAATTTGGACAACCACAATAAAATGTTCCTATTGTAATTTAAAAAAAAAAATGTTTTCTTTGGACAAAAATAAAAAAGAGAAAACAAAAATGAGAAGGAAACTAACTAAATCCCCTTCCTTCTCTTTTTTTATTTCTTAAGTATTTTTTATTTTTATTATTATCAAATCACAATACAAAAACATTGATAGGATTAATTGAAAATTATTCTTTTTTTTTTAATTACAATGGGAGAATTTTATGGCGGTTGTCCAAATTTGGTCGTTGGCTTCTTGTTTTTATTTTCCGTAATTCTACACAATAATTTTATTAATTTTCTTTCGAAATTTTCTTTTTTCATTAACATTTTCTACGTGCCAAGATCTTTTATTTGAGCCATTTGCGAAAATAATCGGACTAATAAAAAAATGATAAAAAACCTAAATCTAATGATTTTTCCAATTGTTTATCCACTGATATGAAAAAAACATTGCTATGCTACAGCAAATTTGATTTTGTATTTTTGTATTGTATTGTATTTTGTATTCTCTAAAGAAATTGGACTAATAAAAAAGCTTCCAGCAAAGACATTCAAAAAACAGAAATTTTTTTTCACTTTTAAATATTTGATAAAAAAAAACAGGCTAGCATACCAAATTGAATTTCTTATAGTACATCTGCAAGCCAAGACCTTCAGTTGAACTCGTCGTTGAAGAAAATAGGATAATTTTTAGGGTATGATAAACCCTTTTCGAAAAAGGACGTTGCTATTCATTTATTATTTAATTTAATAATCATTTATTAATTTAATAACCTAATTATTTATTATTAATGTTATTAAAATGCATGGGCTTCATCCACCTATAAATATGTTTGATGGATCTTATCACTATATAAATTCATATTTGAATGTATAAGCAGTCGTATGCTCTTATATTGCACCGTACGATAATGATGTGAAAAAAATTATGAAGTTTAGTTTTTTTTTAATTTATAAAATATAACAGATTTTAATCATGAAAAGTCACCTCATGAAAGGAATCACCGCAAGTAACGGAATCGTTTTTATAATTTTTCTTCCACTTTGAAACTGGTTTTCAACGCACGTACGCGAATGACGTTTTTGTTGTCGAAATTCAGTTTTCAGTTTTTGTATCAGATTCACAAAAAAAGAGTTAATATTTTTAACTCAATTTTATAGAATCTTATGATAAACGATACGCTTAATATTTCTGTATTTAAAACTCAACTGTAACTACAATATTTTACTAGAAAAAAAACGTACGGTAATGACGTCTGAAAAGACAAAAATCGAGGGAAGGACTTTAAGGTTTTTACAATATTATTAATTTGACTTAAAATATGCAAACATCGAATTTGTTTTTAATTTAAGTTTACAAACTTGATACGTTAAGCATTTTTCAGGTTACTGTCTAAAAAAATGGAGAAAATCAGTTTCTTCTTGTGCAAAGTGACGCCGTACGGTAATGACGTTTGGGGTGTTCCTGTATTGAATTGAAGTAAATAGGAACAGAAATGAAAAAAAGAACTCACCATTTTGTGGAGAATGATAATAAGTATTTATTAAAATTGAAAAAAAATCTATAAATCAAAAATTTTGAATTTTCTGAGAAATTATTGAAAATATCATAAATGTTTCATGATTGTGCCTACAATTTCTAAAAATTTGCAGTCGTGTTTTTTTTCACTGGAACTTAGCATTTGGAAACAAAATATATTACATTTCAAAAATTCATCATTTTTTTAGCAATTATAGCTTACGCTAGTGTTTACATACAGAATGGTATTTTAAAACTTTCGAAACAAAAATAATCTTAACTCGAACCAGATTTTACAAAAATGACAAAATTACAAAGATTTACGAAAATAGATTATTCTAAATAAAAAGCATTGATTTTCAAAAAATATTCACAATTTTGAACAATTTTTTAAGATGTTATATAATGTTTTACACCGGAAATCGGTATTTTTAGCAAAAAAGCATTAGATTTTAAGAAACATTTACTATTTTAGAACATTTCGAGGTTATGTTTACGTTTTTAACTGAAAATCAGTTATTTTGATACAAAAATAATTGAATTGAGAAAAACCAAAATTAGCACAATTTTTTTTGTGCTCGTGTTTTCTGTTGAAAATTGATATTTTTAATTATTAAAACCCATAAGATTTTTTAGATCATCAACTGAAATCATTAAATTCACTATTTTTATATAATTTTTGCTTTTGCTGGCTTGATTATACTCGAAATTGCTACTTTAAATCAAAAATATTTGGATTTCAAATAAGATGAAATTGCGCGAACAATTTTAGGTTATGTTCGCCCTACTCGTCAGAAATTGGTTCTCTTGAATGAAAAACGTTAAGGCACGCTAAAAAAAATAAGTAACGATTCTTGCTATGAATCCCCCCCCCCCCATTTTCAATGCTTTTTTATAATAAGTGTACAATTATAGAACAATTTGAGGTTATGTTGATATTTTTATAAGAGATCAGTTATTTCGAACAAAAATAAGTAAAATTCGAAGAACATAAACAATGTGGAAAAATTTTAATCGTGAAAGTGTTTTTCGTCAAAAACTGGTATTATTAGTTATGAAAAATATTAAAATTTTTCAGATTAACACTATTCTTCGGATTATTATGCAGAATCACTAAATTCACCATTTTACTTCAATTTTTTTTTTTTTTTTGGCCTTTTATACGGGAAATCAGTACTTTAATAAAAATCATTTCATTTAAAAAATGATCAACATTTTTTGAACAATTTTAAATTATGTTCGGCTTATTTGCGTGAAATCGTTTTTTTTTACGTAAATTAAAAACATTTATTTATTTATTTATCAAAAAATTCGAACATTGGTATCTCAAAAATGCTTCCATAAAAAAATTTGTGAATGTGATTTTCATGTTTAGTGGGCCAAAATATATTAAGAAATCATATTAAGGTGTGCTGGCAGAACAAATTTTCTTTTTATAAACTACTGAAATTTGCTATTTTATATAAAAATAATTCGACTACAAAAATCTAACTTACAGTTGCAAAGGACTTCAGCTTTTTAAATATTTTTTGTCAAAAATTAGTATTTTCATACAAAAATACAATCGCGTTATTGTCTATATTTTATAAATTATTTTAAAAATTATTTTAAGAGTAACTTATCAGAGACGTTCAAAGAAATCATTTTCTAATGAAAACGTCCGATTTTCTTGTATTTTAAGTTGGAAAAAGAAATTAAAAAAAAATATACTTTTTCTCATGCGACTCTCATTAATGGGTAAAGACTATTTTTTTATTAAATAAATATTTGGCAAAGAAAGAAGTTACATACTAATCTTAAAATATGAGTGTCTAAGAATATTAGCGGTTTTCCTTATCAATCATTTTTTTTGTCTTATAAGATATGATTTTAGGTAAAAAAAATCAATATTACCAGTTAGAGATTTGAATAAATATCCTTTATATCATTTTATGATGGATGTTGAAAATATATGATGCAGTAAAAGTTTCATCGGAAGCAACTGAGACGAATACTTGGGATTTACCTGTCAAAGGTGGTGCTTTGTGCTTTTATATTAAATCAAGGTACGAAGGGACGTCAATAAAATGCCCCTTCGGGGAGTCCACGATTCTCAGATTCCTGAATAGAATATAAAAAAATGGACTCAATCATGTTCAAGTATTCATGCTACATGGTCGAAAGCTCCTTCAAATATTTCGATGATAAATAGTTTATTCCATATACTTACATAAGTCCTTTATTACATTGTATTTTTTCAATAAAAGTTATTACAAAAGTTCCACTTAATAACAAGAAATCAGAAAAAAATCCTATTTCTTTAAGTTTACTAATTTTATTCTTCAACTTACCGCAATCTGTACTTTTCATCCAAATTAAATACCGAAAATGAGTGGTAGTTCCCATCTATTCAAGAAGTCAAAAAAATGAAAAATCCTTTTCCTTCAAGTTTACTAATTTTATTCTTAAACTTACCGCAATGTGTACCTTTCATCGAAATTAAATATCAAAAATGAGTGGTACCTCTCATATATTGAAGAAGTCAGAGAAAAAAATCCTTTTTCCTTAAGCTTACTGATTTTATTACTAAACTTACCGCAATGTGTACTTTTCATCCAAGTTAAATATAAAAAATGAGTAGTAGTTCTCATATGTTCAAGAAGTCAGAAAAATAAGAACATTCTTTTTCTTTAAGTTTACTAATTTTATCCTTAAACTCACCGCAATGTGTACTTTTCATCCAAATTAAATATCGAAAATGAGTGGTAGTTCTCATATATTCAAGAAGTCAGAAAAATAAAAAAATCATTCTTCTTTAAGCTTACTGTTTTTATTATTAAACTTAAAGCAATGTGTCCAGACTTTTTGAATATATGAGAACTACCACTCATTTTTCACATTTAGTTTGGATGAAAAGTACACATTGCGGTAAGTTTAAGAATGAAATTAGTAAACTTAAATAAAAAGGATTTTTTATTTTTCTGACTTCTTGAATATATGAGAACTACCACTCATTTTTGATATTTAATTTGGATGAAAAGTACACATTGCGGTAAGTTTAAGAATAAAATTAGTAAACTTAAAGAAAGAGGAATTTTTCACTTAATAACGTTGTGAGTAATTTTCTAATTTGTAATGTTTTAAAAGAAATATAAAAGGAAAGAAAAAAAAACAACAATGCATTCTGAAATTTTCTGTATTGTGATTTGATAATAATGAAAATAAAAAAGACGTACAATTAATAAAAGTGAAGCAAGGTTTTATGGTTGGTTGCCTTCTCATTCTTCTTTCCTCTCTCTTATTTTTGTCGAAAGAATTTTTTTTTTCAAGAAAAAGTTTTTTTTTTTAATTTAGATTTTCATTATTATAGATTTTGAATTTTCACAAAAATAACAGTTTTCATTCCAAAAGGATTTGCTTCCCCTCCACACCAATGCTGGATATGATATCTTATGTTGAGTAATTTTGCTAAAAACTAAAATTTTAATTACATAATATCCCTTGCTTACTCTTCCTGCATTCCCCTACTACCTCAGCACTTATTTCGCTCTTCCTTTTATCCCTTCCTCAACCTCCTTATTTTTCCTTACTACTCTTACTCCCCTTACATTCCCTACCACATGATTTTCTCTACTTCTTCCTTTTTTCAAAAATTTACCTTACTTCTTCTCTCGTAATTTTCTCTACTTTCCGTACCTACCCTATTTCCTCTATTAGCTCTACTTCCTTCTCCTAATTTCTCCTCACTTCCCATATTGGTCCCATTTCCTCTTCTTTATTCTTCTCTCTGTCCTCACTTTCCATCACTTCTCCTACTTCCCCTACCCCAATTTTTCTTCACTTCCTCTTATTCTTCTTAACTCATTGCCTCTCATTTTACATATTTTTCCCACCCTTCATTTCTTTTTTCTTTCCCTACTGCTCCCCATCTTCAATAATTTACCCTACTCCTTTTCTTCTTATTTTCTCTACTTGCTATACTAGCCCTATTTCCTTTATTCACTCTACTTCGTTTTCCTAATTTCTCCTCACTTCGCATATTTGCTTCTTTTTCTCTACTTTATTCGTCTCTCTTTCCTCACTGACCATCACTTCTCCTACTTCTCCTACCCCAATTTTTCTTAACTTCCTCTTATTTTTCTTAACTCATTACCTCTAATTTTACATATTTTTCCCACCCTTCATTTCTGCTTTCTTTCTCTATTTCTCCCCATCTTCACTAATGTACCCCACTTCTTTTCTCCTCATTTTCTTCACTCGCTATACTCACCCTATATCCTTTATTCACTCTACTTCCTTTCCCTAATTTCTCCTCACTTTCCATATTTGTCCCATTTTCTCTACTTTATTCCTCTCTTCTTCCTTACTTCCCATTACTGTTGATATTTCTCCTATCCCAATTTTTCTTCACTTCCTATTATTCGTCTCACCTCATTGCATCTCATTTCACCTACTTTCCCCACCCTTAATTTCTTCTTGCTTCGCCTACTCGCCCAACATTTTTTCTTATTTTCTCTACTACCTTGATTTTAATTGCGCCTCCTTCACCTTCTTTCGCTCTCATTTCTCCTAGATTCCTCTCATTTGCCCTTATTTCCTCTACTTCCACTTTTCTCGTTTCCCCTCATTTTTCTTACTTCCCCCATTCCCCTAATTTATATCCCCATATTTCCCATACTTTCCCTTAATTCATTTCACCTCCCTTCCCCTAGTACCCCTCCCCTTATTACACAACGTATGTTTCAAACCAAAATTTTGGAACGCTCATTCTTTATATATATTTTCTTTATATTCTTATAATATCTTATATTATATTCTTTATAGTCTGTTAAAAAATGTCTAAAAATCACATCCACCCTTGTGAAAAATAAGGGTTGCAACCCCTAGCTATGAGAAATATTTCGCAATGAACATATTTTACTAAGAGATAATCTGACATTTGTCTGGTAAAAAATGCCGATTCATTTTTGAGATATTAAAGAAAACTCTTTTTGGGGGTAAGCTTTTAGAGTGGGTTTCACCATAAACTTGTCCACTATTTTTTTTGTACTATAACATATGACAGAAAGAAGTAAATCAGTTATGTACACTTCAGGCGCTTTTCATGACGGAGAAATAAGGGTAGCGGAACTAGATGAAAGAAAGGGTAGGAGAAGTGAGGAAAAATGTGATTGGAAGTGAGAAGAGGGGGAAGAAGATGAAGAGGAAATAAGAGAAGTTTTGGGAAGGGAGGGGAATCAAAGGTTGAAGTTTCGGGATGAGGAGTGGGTGGTGAGAAGTAGGGATTAAGAGGGGAAGTAGGGGTTAGGGAAGGAAAACTATAAGAGAGTAGTCAACGATAAGTCAGAGATAAGTCAACGACTCATTCACGTATCAGTAGGCTAGAAAACACTTCTTTGTAGACTCATGGCACCTACTTTGACTAATTTTATCAAAAAGGAGAAGTGAGGGAAAATGTGGGAAGAAGTCAGGAAAGGACGATGTAGATGAACAACAAGCTGTGAAAGGTAGTGGAAGAAAGAGGAAAGCAAAGTTTGCAATTTTGGGATGGGAAGTAGGAGATAAGAGGGACAGTAAGGAGTAGGAGGGAAGTAGTGGGCAGGAGAATGGAATTGAAGGGTAGGGGAGTGATTGTATCGGAGGGGAAGAGATGAACGACTTATTTACGTCCTAATAGGTTAGGAATGAGGAGAGGAAGAAATAGATGAAAAAGAAGCTGTGGAAGGTACGGGAAGGAAGAGAAAGCAATGATTACGTTTTTTTGAGAAAAAGTGTAGGTCGAAAGGAGAAGTAGGGGATAGTGGCGCAAATCATGGGTTTTGAGAGGTTCAGGCGACTTACTTACGTCTGAACAGGCTAGAAAACATTTTTTGTAGGCGGACGTCGTCTATCTTGGCTAATTTCTCTAAGTTAAGGAAGTAAGGGAGGGTCGTAATTCACAACTCAAGACTCAGCGAACGTAGGGAAAAATGAGGAGCGAAGCTATAGGAAATAAGGAAAAATTAGAGGGTGACTGGAAGTGTGAAGAAGTGTGGGTGGAAGTCAGGAGAGGGAAAAATAGATGAGAAAGAAGCTGTGGAAGGTATGGGAAGTGGAGGAGAAATAAGGGACGTGGAGGAGGGAAGGCAAAATTGTGGAAGTGAGTGGAGGGAAAAGGATATAAGGAAGAAGCTAGGGAAGGTATGATAAGCGATGTGAAAGTGGGAGCCTCGGGATCACAAGTAGGGGTTGAGTTAGGAAGTAGTGGGGATCGAAACTATAAGAAATAAGGAACAATCGGAAGGGGGGAGTGGAAGTGAAAAGTGTGATTAAAAGTTAGGAGAGGGAGAAATAGATGAAAAAGAAGCTGTGGAAGGTATGGGAAGCAAGAGAAAGCAAAAGGTAATTTTCTGGATGGGAAGTAGCGGATGAGAGGGAAGAAGTGGATAGGGGAAGTGTGGAGAAATGAGGGACGTAGAGGAAGTAGAGGAAGGAACGGAAAATGTAGATGGAAGTGGGAAGAGGGGAAAGTAGATAAGGAAGAAGCTGAAGAAGGTACGTGGAGTGGTGTGAATGTTCGAGTGTCTGGATCATAAGTAGGGGTGAAGAGGGGAAGTAGTGGGGACGACTTACTCACATCCTAAAAGGCTACGAAATCCTTTCTCTTAGACGCAATTTTTGATGAACGGTTCCGATTTAAAATTTAGTTACTCTTTCATTTAGAAGACTTGCTTATCAAGTTATTTTCAGTAGAGATTTTTCATTATATTGCAATATGCAACACGGTTCTTCACAGAAGTCGATATTGTGCGGAAAATATAACGGAAATCAACTTGAAGCAAGTCGCTTGGAATTAATGAATGAAATCAAATCAATCCCGTTTGTTGATTCGCCACAGAGGGGTTAGTGAGTGAGGGCCGGTCGAGGCCGATGCGATGGTGGGTTTCGAATTCCGGTCGATATGAGGCACACACGTGCACTGTGAGCTGCGTTATTACATCGAGTGCTATTAAGACTTCCAATTAGTTCGATATACCACCATGTCGGTTGTATCGCTCGAAACCGTGGAAAATCGTAAACGACGCGGAATCGCCTGTTCACAATGCACAGCCATTTCCGGTGCATTTCAATCAGAGTGCGAGTTTTATTCGTAACAGGAAGAACAAGAGACCCGGGAGAATCGCTACAAAAGAATATCTTCAAAGTAGGCGACATGCACCTAAAAAAAGCACCTCGTATCCTATTCAGAATGGTATCTAGAATCTTTATCTTTTATATTTTTTTTTCATTTAGAAAATGAATTCAGCAGATTGATTCCAAAACTCTCCCATCCCTCCCTCCACCCTCTCACTTCCTACTTTCTCACCATTCCTTTCTATCCTATCTTGTCATGTCCTATCCCATCCTACCTTATCTTATCGCCCCTCCCCTCTCCTTACTTCCCCTCTTCTACTTTCCCTGAAAACACTCAACACCTCTTCCACCCTGCAACCAATCCTCAACTTCCCCTCGATTGCCCTATTTCCATCCTTCCATTACCCTTCTCCGCTCACTTCCCCCCCCCCCCCCCCATCCTCCTTCACGGGAAAAGATTCCAATACGTTCAAAATTTAATGATTTCAGATAGAAATGTCGAAAATAGGACAAATCTGAATTTGTCAAAATTCAATATTTTCAGATTAGAATTTTCAGAATCCAATCATTCAAACTTCAAAGGAATTAAAACTATATTAGATTTAATGCTTTTGCGATGCTTCATCATAATAAAAGAAGGTGTTCCGGGTTTCAGCCGTGTCCAAAATTTTCATTATTTTTTCTTGCTTCCACATAGAGGAAACTTTGTTATGGTAACATTTTCCAAAAAATTCTAATTCATTTTATTAAACCTTCCTCAATTTAAAACTGTCTGATACAATGCTCTGAGCAATTGTCAGGTTAGGTGTGTATGGATTTTTGTATGATTTCTAAAAATATTCATTGCATTTTTTTCAGCACTCAATAATATTTAAAAAATCGTTTTTTTTTCATTAGCATAATTCAAAGTTTATGCAACAATATAAACGTTTAGCTTATCAAAATTTGTTTTGAAAAAAATCGATTGACCTATAATATTGATACATTTTATCAGACGATAGGGAAGTTATCCAAATTTATATATTTTGAAAATCGGTTTTTTATAGTAAAACTTCTTTCATTGGATCATTCAAAAGTAATGTTAGAATGCAAAAGATTTCTTGGTTCAAGACAAATTGATTGACCTATAATTTTAATACATTTTATTGAAGAGAGAGGAAGCTACGATAATCCATAATATTTGAAAATACATTTTTTTTTAGTGAAACTTTTTTCATTAGCATAATTCAAAGTCAATGCGAGAATATGAAAGATTGCTGGTTCGGAAAGAATCGGTTGACCTACAATATTTATACATTCTATTACACGGCAGGACAGTTATCGCAATTTATATATTTTGAAAATCGGTTTTTCATAGTAAAACTTTTTCTATTAGCAAAATTCAAAGTTCATGCAAGAATATAACAAATTTCTTTGTTCGAGACAAATCGATTGACCTATAATATTAATACATATTATTGAAGAGTAAGGAAGCTAGGGTAATGTATTATATTTGAAAATATGATTTTTTATATTGAAATTTTTTTCTTTTGCATAATTCAAAGTTGATGCAAGAATATAAAAGATTCCTGATTCGGGAAAAATCGATTGACCTATAATAGTAATACATTTTATTAAGCGGAAGGGAAGTTATCGTAATTTATGTGTTTTGAAAATTGGGTTTTTATAGTAAAACTTATTTCATTAACATAATTCAAAGTTGATGCAACAACAGAAAACATTTGTTGATTCAAGATGAATCGATTGACCTTCAATATTAATACATTTTATTGAAATTTAAGGATACTATTGTAATGCATGATATTTGAAAATACGGTTTTTTGTAGTAAAACTTTTTTCATTAGCATAATTCAAAGTTAATGCAAGAATACGAAAGATTCCGGGTTTGGGAGAAATTGATTGACCTATAATATGAATAAATTTTATTAAGGGGAGGGAAGTTATCGTGATTTACATATTTTGAAAAACGGTTTTTTTTAGTACAACTTTTTTAATTAGTACAATTCAAAGTTGATGCTAGAATATGAAAGATTTTTTGGTTCAAGACGAATCGATGGACCTTCAATAATGATACATTTGATTGAAACTTAAGGAAACTATGGTAATGCATAATATTTGAAAATACGGTTTTCTATAGTAACACTTTTTTCATTAGCATGATTCATAGTTGATGCTAGAATATGAAAGATTCCTGGTTTGGGACAAATCGATTGACCTATAATATTAATACATTTTAGTGAACGGAAGGGAAGTTGTCGTAATTTAAATATTTTAAAAATTGGTTTTTTATAGTAAAACTTGTTTCATTAACATAATTCAAAGTTGATTCAAGAACAGAAAAGGTTTGTTGATTCAAGATGAATCGATGGACCTATAATATTAATACATTTTATTAAACGGAAGGGAAATTATCGTAATTTATATATTTTGAAAATTGGTTTTTTATAGTAAAACTTGTTTCATTAACATAATGCAAAATTGATGCAAGAATATGAAAGATTTCTTGATTCAATAGGAATCAATTGACCTATAATATTAATACATTTTATTAAACGGAAGGGAAGTTACCGTAATGTATATATTTTGAAAATCGTTTTTCTGTAATAAAACATTTTTGATTAGCATAATTGAAAATTGATGCAAGAATATAAAAGATTTCTTGGTTGCAGACGAATTGATTGACCTATAATAATAATACATTTTATCAAAGAGTAGGGAAGCTATGGTAATGCATAATATTTGAAAATACGGTTACAAAGTTCCGGCCTTTTCTGAAAATTTTCACTTTTTGTCAAATTTTTACTGAGAGCGAGGTTATCACTAATAGAATTTGAAAAAAATAGTTGTTAAACAAATTATCATTGTTTATAATTATTCTCTTTTCTATTAATGCTAGATAGTTGCGATTTTTCTGAAATTTTTTTATTTTCTTTTTCAATTTTCCACTGAGAGTGAGGCAATATTCAATAAAATTCAACAAACATACTTGTTTCATTGAATTGTTGTCGTTATAACTAAAAATTGGAAAATTTCAAAAAAACTACAACTTTCTAGCATTATTACAAAAAAACATTATCATAAATAATAATAATAATTTATTAACAAAATTATTTCTATTAAATTCAGCTGATTATTGCCTCGCTCTAATTCAAAAGCTGGAAAAATTTGGAAGTACCACGACTTTTTAAATCTATTCTAAAAGAAAATTGCTGAAACTAATAATAAATTGTTTAAACAATTCATGTGAACTTCTAGTTATCAGGTCCAAGTAGTATTTTATGTATCATAAAAAACTTGTGTTTTGAAAAACCGCAAATTAATTAAAATTAGCGCCAGAAATTCGTGGAACCAAATTTTTCACTTATGTGGTTTTTGGGACCTTATAAAATAGACTTATGGGGGCGATATTCAGAAAAAAAGTTTTCATTTTTATTCTGTATAGCTAATTGCGAGAAGAAATGTAAAATTTCAACTCGATTTACCTGATTTTTACAATTATGAATAAAATTTACAAAAACGTCTTTTTTTCTTATGGGAAATACGTGTTAAACTTCATGGGGCTTGCGGAATCTTAATATAATTATTTTCTATAAAAATGGAAAGTTATGGTAATTTTTAGATCAATCTAAAAAATCTATACCCCCTACCCCACATTACTCCCTTCCTCACCAAGAAATTCACGCTTAGCCCGAAAGGGAAATTGCTTAATGGTATAATAATAATAATAATAATAATAATAATAATAATGATAATAATAATAATGAGACATTTAGCATATGACACTTCTTACATTCTCATCCTATAATGAGAAGGTATTAGATTTGTGTAAAATTT
>CAKNXH010001927.1:62645-82501 GCA_932178445.1 Andricus quercusramuli | reverse complement strand
AAGGGAAGAAAAAAATAAGAGAAGAAGAAAGGGATGAAAAATAGAAGGGTGGTCAGAGGGAAGGGGATGGTAAAAGTTGTGCCTGAATCGTTTGAAGGAAACACATCGATAATGTCTTTACCCAGCAGGAATTCATCCGGAGCTTATCTCATTTATTACCACCCCCTCGATCTCCCGAAGAAACCGCCCTCGTCTCGTTCATCGGTTATTTTACAACCCCAAGATACGAGGGCGAATAACGTCTTTGTTTTCACCGCAACATCCTTAGGAACACAAGAGAAGAGATCGGGTAGTCTCGTCGAAATAGTCGCTGATAAGAAACCGCTGCGGGTTTCCGATTTTATTTAATATGGCCCCATTTAGAGCTTGAGATTGTTTTTTTTTCTGTGTAAGTAAGGGGCTATCGATAAAGTACGTTACCAACTTACAAGGGGGGGGGGGGGGCGTGCCAAAATGTATGTTTGAAAACAGTAGGCGGGGGATCACTGGAAGTAACATTAGGAACTTAGATAACATTCAATTTGGACAAAAATTCTACTATTCGGTTAAAAATTTTATTATTTTGTTGAAAATTTCACTACTTTGTTGAAACGTCACCTTTTTTGGTCAAAAAGTGAAATAATTGGTTGGAATTTATACTGTTTTGTTAGAAATTTATTATTTTGTATTATCAGATTCTATTTTTGAAGATATCTTCCGTTGACTGTTTTGGTATTTAATTTTTATAAAATTTTTCAAGGGAATCATCAGAGAATAAGATAAATTCTTAAAGTATTTCCAGACTAGATGGAGATATGAATTAATAATAATTTTTTTTTCTGAAAAAAGATCTCCTTCCGCTCAGCTAAGAATCGAACCTCAGAAAGTCCGATCGCCGGTCGGCTGCTTTCCGATTAAGCTACTAGAGTGATCGAGAGAAGAACATTTTTTTTGAAAATACACAGAACATACAAAATAAAATATAAAATAAAAAGAATAAAATAATGTATTATATACACAGAAGATTTTTTCAGAAAAAAAAAGAAAATAATTTTATAAAATTAGTCTTTTTGGTTAAAAAGTAATCTTTTGTGTTAAACAATGTTGTTAAAATTTAGCTTTTTCTTTTATTAAAGATTCTTTTTTTGAAGATCTCTTTCGTTGACAATTCGACTATCTAATTTTTATTAACTAAATCTTTTTGATTAAGAAGTAATCTTTTAGGTTGAAATATTTCGTTGAAAATTCATTTTTTTTATTGACGATCCTTTTTTGAAGATCTCTTTTGATGAAAATTTAACTATTAAATTTTTTCTTTTAAAATTCTTCTCTTTGGTTGAGAATGTGTTTTCTTGAAAATAAGTTTTTGTAGTTTTATTCTTATTATTGTTAATGATTGATTGTTTGAATTGAAAATGTCACTATTTTATTTATTGTTAAACCATTATATTTTCCATTAAAGATGTATATTTTCCACTTGTAACTTTATTTATTTTTGTGGAAAGTTCATCTGTTCGTCTTGAAAATTTAACAATTTGGTAGAAAATGAATCTATTTTATTGAAAAATTTAATTTTTTTGTTGTAAATTCAATTATTTAATGAAAAATTCGTATTTTTGGATTGATTCAACAGGTCTGAAATTCTTATTTTTTTAAACAAATTTTCCAAACTGAAAATATTGACTATTGTAATTTTGATTTGAGAAAATCTTTGTTACCTAAGAATTCAACTATTTTGTCTGGAATTTATCTTTATTGATTGAAAATTCATCTATGTATTGGAGGATTAAACGATTTTTTTCAAATTTCTCTTTTGTTGAAAATTCATCTATTTAATTTCTTTATTTTAAAATTAATCTCTTTGTCTGAGAATGTGTTTTCTTGAAAATAAGTTTTTGTAGTTTTATTCTTATTATTGTTAATAACTGATGGTTTGAATTGAAAATGTGACTATTTTATTTCTTGTTCAAACGTAATATTTTCCATTGAAGATGTATATTGTCTAGTTGGAAATTTGTTTACTTTTTTTCTGAGGAAAAGTCATCGGTTTGTCTTGAAAATTTAACAATTTGATATAAAATGAATCTATTCTGTTGAAAATTCGTATTTTTTGTTGCAAATTCAACGATTTAATTAAAAATTCGTATTTTTGGTTTGATTCAACAGGTCTGAAATTCTTATTTTCTTAAAGAAATTTTTCAAACTGAAAATATTGAATATTACAATTTTGATTTGAAAAAATCTTTGTTAGCTAAGAATTCAACTATTTTGTCTGGAATTTATCTTTATTGATTAAAAATTCATGTATATGTTGGAGGATTAAACGATTTTTTTTTAATTTCAGTTTTGTTGAAAATTTAACTATTTAATTTCTTCATTTTAAAATTCACCTCTTTGGTTGAGAATGTGTTTTCTTGAAAATAAGTTTTTGTAGTTTTATTCTTATTATTGTTAATAATTCATTGTTTGAATTGGAAATGTGACTATTTTATTCCTTGTTCAAACATAATATTTTCCATTGAAGATGTATATTGTCTAGTTGGAAATTTATTTTTTTTTTTTGAGGAAAAGTCATCGGTTTGTCTTGAAAATTTAACAATTTGATATAAAATGAATCTCTTTTGTTGAAAATTAGTATTTTGTGTTGTAAATTCAACTATTTAATTAAAAATTTGTTTTTTTGGTTTGATTCAACAGGTCTGAAATTCTTTTTTTCTTAAACAAATTTTTCAAACTGAAAATATTGAATATTCCAATTTTGATTTGAAAAAATCTTTGTTAGCTAAGAATTCAACTATTTTTTCTGGAATTTATCTTTATTGATTGAAAATTCATGTATATGTTGGAGGATTAAACGATTTTTTTTAAATTTCTCATTTGTTGAAAATTTAACTATTTAATTAATTTTTTTTTTTTAATTCATCTCTTTGGTTGAAAATGTGTTTTCTTGAAAATGAGTTTTTTTAGTTTTATTCTTATTATTGTTAATAATGGATTGTTTGAATTGAAAATGTGACTATTTTATTTCTTGTTCAAACGTAATATTTTCCATTGAAGATGTATATTGTCTAGTTGGAAATTTATTTATTTTTTTTGAGTAAAAGTCATCTGCCTGTCTTGAAAATTTAACAATTTGGTAGAAAATGAATCTATTTTGTTGAAAAATTTAATTTTTTGTTGTAAATTCAATTATTTAATGAAAAATTCGTGTTTTTGGTTTGATTCAACAGGTCTGAAATTCTTATTTTTTTAAACAAACTTTCCAAACTGAAAATATTGACTATTGTAATTTTGATTTGAGAAAATCTTTGTTGCCTAAGAATTAAACTATTTTGTCTGGAATTTATCTTTATTGATTGAAAATTCATCTATATGTTGGAGGATTGAACGATTTTTTTTTTTTAATTTTTCTTTTGGTGAACAATTCAATTTCAATTGAAAATAACTTTTTTGTTGAAAATTCATATTTTTGGTTGTTAATTAAACTAATTGGATGGGAATATGCCGTTTTTCATTTTTTTCAGCAAATTTGAATTTTTTTTAAATAAGTTTCCATTTTCTGAAAATTTTGAATATTTCATTCTTTGTTCAAAAAAATCTTTTCTTATTCAAAATTGAACTACTTGGTTAAAAACTAATCTGTTTTTTCTTTCAGGATTTAAATATTTTGTGGAAAGTTAGTCTGTTTGCCTTAAAATTCAACAATTTGGTAGAAAATGAATCTATTTTGTTGAAAATTCTTATTTTTTGTTGTAAATTCAACTATTTAATTAAAAATTCGTATTTTTGGATTGATTCAACAGGTCTGAAATTCTTATTTTTTTAAACAAATTTTCCAAACTGAAAATATTGACTATTGTAATTTTGATTTGAGAAAACCTTTGTTAGCTAAGAATTCAACTATTTTGTCTGGAATTTATCTTTATTGATTGAAAATTCATCTATATGTTGGAGGATCAGACGATTTTTTTTTTAAATTTCTCTTTTGTTGAAAATTTAACTATTTAATTTCTTCATTTTAAAATTCATCTCTTTGGTTGAGAATGTGTTTTCTTGGAAATATGTTTTTGTATTTTTATTCTTATTATTGTTAATAATTTATTGTTTGAATTGAAAATGTAACTATTTTATTTCTTGTTCAAACATTATATTTTCCATTAAAGATGTATATTTTCCAATTGAAAATTTATTTATTTTTGTGGAAAATTCATCTGTTCGTCTTGAAAATTTGATAATTTGATATAAAATGAACCTATTTTGTTGAAAATTCGTATTTTTTGTTGTAAATTCAAATATTCAATGAAAAATTCGTCTTTTTGGTTTGATTCAACAGGTCTGAAATTCTTATTTTCAGAAACAAATTTTTCAACCTGAATATATAGACTATTATAATTTTGATTTGAAAAAATCATTCTTACCTAAGAATTCAACTATTTTGTCTGGACTTTATCTTTCTTGATTGAAAATTCATCTATATGTTGAAGGATTAAACGATTATTTTTTAATTTTTCTTTTGGTGAAAAATGAAACCAATTTCAATTGAAAATGAACTTTTCTGTTGAAAATTCATATTTTTGGTTGTAAATTAAACTAATTCGATGAAAATATGCCATTTTTCATTTTGTTCAACAAATTGAAATTTTTCTAAAATAAATTTCCATTGTCTGAAAATTTTGACTATTCAATTCTTTGTTCAAAAAAATCTTTTCTTATTCAAAATTGAACTATTTGGTTAAAAATTAATCCGTTTTTGTACAGGATTTAACTATTTTGTGGAAAATTCATATTTTTCTGTTCAAAAATTGACTATTTTGTTGAAGGTGTAACTATTTTTGAAATTCGTTTGTTTGACTTGAAAATTCAAGATTTTGATAGAAAATTAGACTACTTGGTTGAAAATTCATTTTTTTATTGAAGATTCTTTTTTGAAAATCTCTTCTGTCGAAAATTTAACTATTTAATTTTTTTATTTTAAAATTCATCTCTTTGGTTGAGAATGTGTTTTCTGAAAAATAAGTTTTTGTAGTTTTATTCTTGTTATTGTTAATAATTCATTGTTTGAATTGAAAATTTAACTATTTTATTTCTTGTTCAAACATTATATTTTCCATTAAACATGTATATTGTCTAGTTGGAAATTTATTTTTTTTTAGGAAAATTCATCTGTTTCTTTTAAAAATTTAACAATTTGGTAAAAAATGAATCTATTTTGTTGAAAATTCGTATTTTTTGTTGTAAATTCAACTATTCAATTAGAAATTCGTCTTTTTGGTTTGATTCAACAGGTCTGAAATTCTTATTTTTTAAAACGAATTTTTCAATCTAAAAATATCGACTATTACAATTTTGATTTGAAAAAATCTTTGTTAGCTAAGAATTCAACTATTCTGTTTGGAATTTATCTTTCTTTATTGAAAATTCATCTATATATTGGAGGATTGGACGATTTTTTTTTCTTTTGGTGAAAAATTAAATTTCAATTGAAAATTAACTTTCCGTTGAAAATTCATATTTTTGGTTGTAAATTAAACTAATTGGATGAAAATATGTCATTTTTTATTTCTTTCAACAAATTGAAATTTTTTTAAAATAAATTTGCATTGACTGAAAGTTTTTACTATTCCAGTCTCTGTTAAAAAAATCTTTTATTATTCAAAATTGAACTATTTGTTTAAGAAATGTTTTTTTTCAGGATTTAACTATTTTGTGGAAAATTCATATTTTTCTGTTCAAAAATTAACTATTTTGCTTAAGATTTAACTATTTTTGAAAAAAAAATGCTACAATTGATTCATCATTTTAGTTGAAAATTGATACGTTTTGTAGAAAATTCGTCTGATTGGTTTGAAATTCAACAATTTGGAAGAAAATTGATCTTTCAGGGTTGAAAGTGAAAATATTGGTTGAAGATTCCACTTTTTGGGTAGAAAATTCAATTATCTTTTTACAAAAATGTCTCTTCCTCTTCAAAATTTAATTGTTTTTGGTTAAATTCTTCTATGTAACGTTTGAAAATTTTGGCGATTTCGACATCTCCTTATAGGTAGAAAATCACCCTTTTTTGATAAAACCATTTTTTATGCAAATTTAGCTGGTTTTTTGAAATTTAACTCTTTTGGATTGAAAATTCACTTTTTATGGTAAGAAAGGCCGAATTTTTTATTGGAAATTTATCTTTCTTGTTTGAAAATTCTTCCTTTTTAGTGAAAAATTCAAATTTTTGGTTGAAAATTAATCTGTTTTGTTAGAAAATTTCTCTATTTAGGATAATTAAAAATTTGATTTGTCTTGAAATTGATTTTGCTTCATTCAGAGGTTCATAATTTTATTTGAAAATTCATCTCTTCGGTTAAAAATGTAAGTGCTTTGTTAACAATTATTTTTGTTTCTTGCTTAAGATTAATTTTCCGAACTGAAAGTGTAAGTATACCACCATTTGTTCCCACAAATTTTTCATTAAAAATTGATTTTTCCAACTTAAAAATTTTTTTTTTTTTTTTTTTGTCAAAATTTATTCCTTAATCCTCTTTGTTCAATTGATGCATCATTTTTGTTTCAAATTTATCTGTTTTGTAGAAAATTGATCTGCTCGTTGCAAAAATTTAACAATTTGGTATAAAATTAAACTATTTGGTGGAAAATAAAATTCTTTTTTTTTTTTGGTTTGATTCAACAGGTTGAAAATTCGTATGTTCTAAAATCAAATTTTCAATCTGAAAATACTAATTTTTTGTCTCTTGGTTAAAAATATTTTTAATAACTGAAAATTCATCTATTTTGTTTAAAATGTATCTTTCTGGATTGAAAATTCATTTATATGTTGAAAGTTTCAAAGAATTTGTTAAAAATTTGTCTTTTGGTGGTATTACTTATCATTTACTCATCATTATACTCTTATCATTTATGACAGAAAAGTTTTGGATTAAAATTATTTTTTTTTGTTGAAGATTCAACTTTTCGGGTTAGAACAGGCTTCTAAAACTTTCGTCTTTTTTGGCTTGAAAATTCGAATATTTTTGGTTAAAAATTTCGACCATTTGGTTGTAGATTAAAATAACTCAAAAAACCTTGTAGATTAAAAATACAACTATTTTTACCATATCATCTTTTTTCGGTGAAAATTCAACTAGTTTGTTGAAATTTTATCCTTTTGGATTGCAAATACATCTTTCATGTTCGGAAAGCTATCTTTTTTGATTAATTAATTAATTAATCTATTTATTATTTTACTGAAAAATGGATCTATTTTGTAGAAAATTCGTCTGGTTGGCTAAAAAATTTAACACATTGACGAAAAATTTAACTAGTTAGTTAAAAAATAACTTTTTTGTTGCAAATTAATATTTCTGGCTTGATTCAGCAGGTTGAAAATCCGTATATTTGTATAATAATATTTTTTATATAATTTGTTACTTGAATTTTCATTTCACTTTCATAAAAAGCAGAAAAGACGCTTAAAAATTACTTACTAGTGTCTCAAGGGGTGAGTTTTGGCAAAGGTGGGGGTAAATTACATTTATAAAAAAATCACTTTATTTCCCCGGTTTTCAACAAATTTTAGGCTACGTTTCTTTAACCCTTGGTATACACACTATAGTTTTATAACGAGGTATACACACTGGGTTAGGTTCACCCGGAAAACTTTAACAGCTTATATCTTCGTTCCTAATTCATTTTGCCTCTATTTTTGGTTTTTAAATAGAAAATGCTCAAGAATTGAACAGTGCGGGTTTGAAAGTAGTATATATGAAAAAACATATACATATTTTCAAATGAACGAATACATCCTCGTAATAACAGATCTTGCAAAATCGCGCCGGGTTAACCTAACCCAGTTTGTATACCAAGGCTTAGGAGAAGGGGAGGTCGGAACTACGGTCGTCAACGAGTGGTTCAGGTGGTTGGTGGGGGGGGGGGGGGGGTGAAAATAGAAAAAAATTCGTAACGTACTTTATGGACGAACCCTTTTATAAAATACCTGAATGCTTTTCGCATCTTGGAAATGTGAAAGGTCTGCTGGAGAAAGGAGGGTGACTGAAAGTGTACCTAGTTGTTAGTAAGCATGAAGCAGTCGGGGTGGTTAGATAAGGCATGGGCATAAACGTCCGCAGATAAGGGCAGTTTGCACCCCCGTTGTGGACAGTTAGCCTTAAATGAGACCAGGGGATGAGAAATTCAAGAACCATTGTTGTCGTTTTGCTTTCACGATCTTGGAATGATTTTTCTTCGTCACCTTCAGAAGGAAAGTACTCACTGAATTGATGACAGATCATTGAAAGCTGATTGGAGATTAATTATATTTTCCATATTCAGGCTTTTTCATCTCTGAAAAGAAATCCTGATCATTTGAAGCGCAATTTTATTATTATAGCGGAAAAGTTACAGTCAATTAACCCTTGGTATACGCACTATAGTTTTATAACGAGGTATACACACTGGGTTAGGTTCACCCGGCAAACTTTAACAGCTCATATCTTCGTTCCTAATTGAAGAATTTTGCCTCTTTTTTTGGTTTATATATAGAAAATGCTCAAGAATTGAACAGTGCGGGTTTGGAAGTGGTATATATGAAAAAACATGTACATATTTTCAAATGAACAAATACATCGTCGGAATAACAGATAACAGAATATAATATATTCAGAATATATTAACAGTATATTAAGAATAATAACAGAAATCGCGCTGAGTTGGCCTAACCCAGTGTGTATACCAAGGGTTAAATATGATGGACACAATTTTTTTCATTTATAATTTTTGAATTATACTATAATATTTATAATAAGCAGATTATTTTTCTCATTAGCAAAGTTTGTCTTTCCGCGTTTGGAATTATCCGACACCGTAATTTTAATATTGTGTTAACATTTAAATCTCTTGGGTTGAAAACTAAACCATTGGGTTGAAAAGTTTTTTTTTTTTTATTAATTATTTCAGTTAAAAATTAATTGATTTGCTTGAAAATTGAACTATTTTGTTTAGAATTTAACTATTTTATGAAAGATTGGTTTTCTGCTGAAAACCATTTTTTTCTGGTTTTGAAAATGAATTTTTTTAACTGAAAATTTAATTATTCCATTTTTGGTTTAAAAATATCTCTTTCAATTGAAAATTCAGTTATTTAGTTAAAACTTCGTATTTCGTGATAGAATATTAATCTACTTAGTGAATAATTCATATTTTTGGTTGAAAATTTATTTCTTTAGTTGACAATTTAACTATCACGTTGAAAATTCCTTCAACAATTCATAATTAAGTTAAAAATTAGTCTATTTTGTTAAAATTAATCTTATTTATTATAAAAATTAGCATTTTTATTCCATTTTTTGTCTGAAATTTATCTTTTCTGATTGGCCCATCATCTTCTCGGTTGAAAATTCATCTCTTTGGTAGAAAATTTGACTACTTTGTTGAAAATTCTTCTTTCTTTGGCAGAAAAATCGTCTTTTGGGTTGAAAAGTCAACGATTCGGTTGACATTTTTTTGTTTGTTGAAAATTCACTTCATTGCTTGAAAATTCAAATTTTTTTCTGGAAATTCTTTTTTTTTTTTTTTTGAAAATTCGTTCTTTTCGTTGAAAATAAATTTTTTCAAGTGAAAATTGAATTTTTCCATATTTGGTATTTTGTTGAAATTTTGTCTCTTGTAGTAGAATATTAATCGTCTTAGTAAATAATTCATTTTATGGTTGAAAATTAATTTTTTAATTGACAATTTAACTATCAGGTAGCAAATTCCTTCAACAATTCGGAATTTGTTTGAAATTTTGTATGTTTTGTTAAAAATTAATCTTTTTGGTTGAAATTTAATTTTTTTGGTTGATAAATTATTTCTTTGATTGAAAATCAGTTTTTCTTTCAAAATGAAAATGAATTTTTTAAATTCAAAATTCAAGTATTCAATTGTTTTCCGAAAATTTATCTTTTTTGATAGAACTCTAGTCTTCTTAGTTCAAATTTCATTTGTTTGAATGAAAATTTAACTATTTTCTTGAAAATTCGTCTTTTTCAGCAGAAACTTCATCTTTTCGGTTAAAAATTCAACTATTTGGTTGAAAATTCATGTTTTGGTGTTGAAGATTCTTTTTTTACTTAAAAATTAATTAATTTGATTGAAAATTCACATTTTTTTCCAATTATTTTTTTTTTCAGATAAGTTTTTTTTTGAAAATAAAATTCTTCAAGTGAAAAATTAATTATTCCATGTTTACTCAAACATATATTTTCTTCAGTTGAGAATTCAACTATTTTGTTGAAAATTCTACTATTTTGTTGAAAATTCCTGTATTTTGTTGAAACATTGTCGCCTGTCCTAGAATAATAATAATAATCATCTTAGTGAATAACTTTTTTTTAAAATTAATTTCTTTAGTTGATAATTTAACTATCATGTTTGAAAATTTGTATATTTTATTCAAAATTAATGTTATTTGATAGAAAATTAACATTTTTGATTGATAAATCATTTCTTTGATTGAAAAATTAGTTGCCTTTTTAATTTGAATATTAATTTTTTTAAATGAAAATTCAAGTATTCCATTTTTTGTCAGAAATTTATCTTTTTTGATAGACCCTTAATCTTTGGCAGAAAATCCATCTTTTGGGTTGAAAATTCAACTATTTGGTTGAAAATTCTTTTTTTTTCTTGATGATTAATTATTTTAGTTAAGAATTAATTTCTTTGCTCAAAAATTTAAATTTTTTCTTGAAAATTATTTTTTACTTGAATTAGTTTTTTTTTAAATGAAGTTTTTTACAACTTTGTTGAAAATGTGTACATTTTGTTAGGAATTTATCTCATTTAGTAGAAAATTAACCACTTTTGTCGATGAATCATTTCTCTGAATAAAAGCTTTTTTTTCAAATTGAAAATTAATTTTTTTTTATTGAAAATTAAAGTATTCCATTTTTTGTCGAAAAATAATCTTTTTTGATAGATCGCCAATCTTCTGGATTAAAAATTCATCTGTTTGGATAAAAATTCAAGTATTTTGTTGAAAAATCGCCTTTTATTACAAAATTCATTTTTTGGGTTTAAAATTCAACTGCAGGGTTCAAAAATCATTTTTTTGGTTGATTTTCAATATTTCAGTTAAAAATTAATTTTCTTGCTTGAAAATTTAACTATTTTGTTGGAAATTAGTTTTTTTGTTGAGAATAAGTTTTTACTACTAAAAATGTTATTAACCCATGTTTCATTCAACATATATATCTTCTTCAGTTGAAAAATTAGCTATTTGGTTAAAAATTTTTGTAATTTGTTAAAACTTTGTTTGTGGTAGAATATTAATCTTCTGAGTAAAAAATTTATCTTCTTGATTGAAAATGTATTTCTTTAGTTAACAATTTGATTATCAGGTTGAATATTTCTTTCAAAACCTTTGTTTAGAAATTCGTATATTTTGTTAAAAATTAATCTTATTTAGTAGAAAATTAACGTTTTGGGTTGTCGAATCATTTCTTTGGAAGAAAATTATTTTTTTAAAATGAAAATCAATTTTTTTTACTAAAGATTTCACATTCTGTAAAAAAATTTACTTTTTTTTATAGACCATTAATTATTATTAATCATTATTAATCTTCACGGCTTCTTGTTTGCAAATTCATCGGATTGGTTGGAAATTGAACTATATTATTGAAAATTCATCTTCTGTGTGAAAATTTGTCTTTTTTGGTAGAAAATTCATCTTTTGGGTTGAAAATTCAAATTTTGTGTTAAAAATTTATCTTTTTGGTTAAAAATTCATTTTCTCAGTTGACATTTTAACTATCAGGTTTCAAGTTCCTTTAACAATTTAAGACGATGGTTGAAAATTCGTACATTTTGTTAAAAATGAATCTTATTTGATAGAAGAATTAACATTTTTGGTTGATAAATCAATTCATTCATTGAAAATTAGTTGTTTCTTTGAACTGAAAATTCAAGTGTTTCATTTTTTGCCGGAATTTTTTTTTTTTTTTGTATAGAAACTAAATCTTCTTGGTTAAAAATTCATCTGTTCAATAGAAAATTTTACTATTCTGTTGAAAATTTTTCTTTTTTTGGTAGAAAGTTCATCTTTTGGGTTGAATATTCAATTATTCGGTTGAAAATTAATTTTTGTTTTTCAATGTTCATTATTTTAGTTAAAAGTTAATTTATTTGCTTAAAAACATAACTTTAAAAAAAAATAAAAATTGATTAGCATTTCGAACTCGAAAGTTCATGTTTTGGTGTTTGGTGGATAAATACTACCAGTGTGGGTCCACCACACCCACGACGGGCCAACAGCACGCAGTATTCCCGAACGGTCACCCATCCAAGTACTAACCGCGCCCAACGCTGCTTAACTTCAGTGATCTTACGGGAACTGGTGTTTTCAGCGTGGTATTGCCGTTGGCAAACATAATTTTAAAAATAAATTTTTTGTTTTTGTTGATAAGTTGTTTTTTTTCGTTGAAAATGAATTTTTCCAAGTGAAAATTCAATTATTCTATGTTTGGTTTAACATATATCTTTTTCAGTTGAAATTTCAGCTATTCATTGACAATTTAACTATCATGTTGCAAATTCTTTTAACTTTTCATAATTTCATTATTAATTTTGTATGTTTCGTTAGAAATTAATCTTTGTGTCAGAAAATTAACCTTTTTGGTCAATAAATTATTTCTTTGCTAGAAAATTACTTTCTCTTTCGAGATAAAAATCAATTTTTTCTAATTTAAAATTTAAGTATTCCATTGTTTGTCAGAAATTTATCTTTCTTGATAGACCTTCAGTCGTTTTGGTTGAAATTTCTTTTTTTTTTAATGAAAATTAAACTATTTTCTTGAAAATTCGTTTTTTCTTCAGGAAATTCATATTTTGTGTTGAAAATTCACTTTTTGTTGTTGAAGATTTATTATTTTAGTAAAAAAAAATTTTTTCGCTTGAAAATTAAACTTTTTTCAAATTATTTTTTTAAAATTAATATTCTCAGTGAATAATTCATATTTTCGGTTGGAAATTTTTTTTCCCGGTTGACAATTTAACTGTCAGGTTTCAAATTCCTTTAACAATTAAAAACTTCGGCTGAAAATTCGTACATTTTGTTGAAAATTAATCTAACTTGGCAAAAAATCAACCTTTTTGGTTGAAAAATCATTTCTTTGATTGAAATGTTTTTGTTCAATTGAGAATTAATTTTTTTAACTGAAAATTTAAGTATCACTTTTTTGTCCAAAATTTGTATTTTTTACTAAGTCACATTTTTTGTTGAAAATTCTTTTCTTTGGATAAGAATTAAACTATCAAGTTGAAACTTCCTGTAAAAATTCAAAATATTTATTTTTCCGATTGCAACTTAGTTTTTCTGATTTAAAATTGATTTTTTGAACTGGGAATTCAACTATTTCATTTTTTTTTTTTTGAAATTTATCTTTTTTGCTACACATTAAATCTTTTTGGTTGAAAACTCACCTGTTTGGTTGAAAATTTATCTTTTTGATTGGAAAATTAGTCTGGTTTGGTTGAAGATTCGAATAATTTTTCGAAAAGTCGTAGTTTTTGGTTTATATCAACTGTTTTTGATTGAGAATTAAAAAAATTTTGGTGTGAATATCAAGTATCAAACTTTTTGTTGAAAATTCGTTTTTTGTAAAAAAAACCACTTTGGTTTAAAATTAAAATATTTTATTGAAAATTTCATTTTTTCGTTTAAAATTAATTATTTTAACTGAATATGTAATTTTTCCATTTTTGTATGAAATTCATCTTTCTGAATAAGTTTTGATTTTCAAACATAATTATTTTCATTATAATAATATAACGAAAATATTAAAAATAGTAATTTTCCACCTGTTGTAAAAATACAACTTTTGATTGATATTTGACAATGAATATACTTTTGCTCACGTAAAATGAAAATTTAATTCTGTGAAATGTTCCTGGCTTTGGTTAAATGACAAATTTTACATTAATTCTTGAATTTCCGTCAGTTATATCATTATGTGGCATTATTTTTTTTTATTGAGTTACACCAGTAAAAAAAAAAATTCAGAGAAATATTTCTCATATTCTACAAAGTTCAATACATTTTTAAGGAAGAAGTTGAAAATTAATTTTTGTGGGAAAATGTTAGTTTTAAGAAAAAAGTATTTATCCAGAAATGTGCTTCTCGACGAAACTTAGAACATTTATTAGCGAAATTTTTATCCTTGATTAATATTTTCCAGAATTTTTGAATGGAACTGATTCTTGAAAAAAAAGTTAATAACTATAGCTAATTTTTAAAACGATTTTTAGTTGTTAAAAAATGTTTTTTCAATAATTTCGCAAATTAATGGTTTCTTCTGAACATATTTGTTATTGCGATTGCTCTAAAATCAAGCTTTGAAACAAATAAGAACAATGAAAATTCCTTTTTTTTTTTGAAAAATAGGTGTCCGCATTTAATAATTAGGCCATGGTATTTAAAAAATATATAATTTATGGATATAAGATAATATTTTTTGCAAAAAAATAAAATTATTTCAAAATTTGGCAGTAGGCTGAAATATTTGAGAATCAGGGGAAAGTAGTGACAATCGTTGAAAAAATGGTGTCTTGATAATTATAAATTATTTAAACAATGAACAGACAACTCAAATAGAAAAATTCACCCTTCAAACACTTTTGAAATTTGTTTGCAAAACTAGGAAAAAAGTACGACTCACTATCTTTTTCTGTCAAAAATTTGGATCTAGACAAAGATAAATTGTTAAAAAAATTAAAAAATAATAAAAGTAAAAATATAAACTTTCCAGGTTCATTAAATATACGATTGAAATTTATAAAACATCCTTAATTCGCGATTCTGAATGGAAACAGAATTGTTCAAATGAAAAAAAAATTAATTGAAAAATTGAAAATTAATTAACAAATACACGAAATTTTGTAACTTATTCTTTCACAAGTATCTATAAGAGAAAAAAAATAATTAAGGGTAATATTCCGCAAAATTATTACTGAACTTGCATGGGGTAGTTAATTTTTTTGTTACTTAAATAGTTTTCATTAGTTTATGAAATAAAATTATTGCTTATAATTAATTCTAAATTTACACGCTCTAAACTAAACTGATAATAACATCTATTTTTCATTCAGTTCTTATCATCAAAAGGGTCCTTAATATTTTAATTAATTTCCTTTCCTGAAAAAAGATCTTCCCCTTTCGCTCCGCTGGGAATCGAACCACAGAACTACTGATTTCCAGTGAGGTGCTTTCCTATTAAGCTACTAGAGAGATCAAGAGAAGAAACTTGTTTTCAGAAATACACGCATTATTTTGCTAGATCGTGCAAATAAAATTTTTCAAGGAATTGTACTATATCTATCGAGTCTGAAAAGACGTTAAATATTTTCTGTTAGGCTCTAAAGATAATACAGATACCTTCTCTGGTTCGATTCCCAGTGGAGCAAAAGGAGGAGATCTTTTTCAGAAAAAGAAATTAATTAAAATCATTTTTTTTTCCATAACTCCATCTAGTCTGAAAAGACGTTAAATATTTTCTGTTATTCTCTGATGATAATACAGATTCCTTGAAAAGTCCCTAATATTAAAAAAAAGTTTAAAACCATATTTATTTTTTTTGGGGGGACCTAGAAAAAAATTTTAAACTTGTTTTTGGTCTCCCCTTTCTCTGTCTTCAGCTTCCGACTCTCTTGAGATTGTAGTTAGAATATAATAGATATAGTCAATGTCACGAGCCAAGTAAAGCTTTCGTAGTCAGCCGAAGAAGGGATGGGGTTCGGCAAACTATGCTTGCGAAAAGTTCAACACAACTTCATAACATCGGTGTTCAGAGAGAGAATTAGAGAGTGAGAAGGGACTCGAAGTAGATGGTGCCGGGAATTTGTTCTAGCGTGAGCTTACATGGGTTACGTTAAGTACATAGGTGTCTGGCGGTAGTTAACTGTATCTACTAGAAAACGCCCTCTCTGTTAGTTGAGTCGTTCTCTCACCCAGATAAGAAATTCAACACCCTCCCCTCTTTTCCTCTCACACATTCTTCATCCCTTTTATTATTTAAATATAGAATTCAATCAGCCCTTTTTTATGTCTTGCACCTCTCATCTGTATCCACTTGGCACCCCTTTCTTTACTCCCTCCCATCTTTTTGTCTGAACCAGCTATATAGTAGCCATTTATTAATTCTTTTGCTCATTTATTTATTAAATATTTTCTTTTTCACTGGCTCTTAATATCAAGAAATCTGTATTATCATCAGAGAATAGCAGAAATTTTTAACGTCTTTTCAGACTAGATGAAAATATAAATTGAAAATTATTTTTGATTTATTTTTTTCTGAAAGAAAGATTTTCTCCATTCGCTCCACTGGGAATCGAACCACAGAACTCCCGATTGCCAATCGGGTGGTTTCTTATTAAGCTACTAGAGAGATCGAGAGAAAAAACTTTTTTTTCAGAAAATACACGCATATATTTGCAAGGTCGATTATCAGCAGAACAAAAGGAAAATATCTTTTTTTTCAGTAAAAATTTAATTAAAAAGAATTTTTAATTGATATTTCCATCTAGTCAGAAAAATCGTTAAAAATGTATGTTATTCTCTGATGGTGATACAGATTTTTAGAAAAATTTGATATGTACCATCTAGCAAAATAATGCGTGTATTTTCTAAACAAAAAATTCTTCTTTCGATCTCTCTAGTAGCTTAATTAGAAAGCACACGACCGGCAATCGGAATTTCTATGGTTCGATTCCCAGCGGAGCGAAAGAAGAGGATTTTTTTTCAGAAGAAAAAATTAATCACGAATAACTCTTAACTTCATGCCATTGATTTTTCTCTCATCTCTGATATTTAGAATATTGCAACAAGATAATTTTAAATTAGGAAAAAACACTTATTTATTTTCTACCAAATAGATGAATTTTCAGCAATCAACCGAAAAAGAAAAATTCTCTAGGAGGTTAATTTTCAATTGAGATAGATGAATTTTCGAATAAAAAAGATAAATTTTAACCAAAAATGGAATAGCTATATTTTCAGATAAAAAAATGAACCTTCATCCAAAGAATTAATTTCCAAAAAAATAGTTAAATTTTCAAGCAAATAGTTTAATATTTAATCCGAAAATATACATTTTCAGAAAAAATGTCAATTTGCAGCCAAATAGTTCAGTTTGCAACTGAAATTATAAATCTTCAACTGAAAAAAAAAATTTATCACAAAGTATTTTAACTTTGAATTAAGTAATTTAAGATCAAAATTATTAACCAGTAAATTAATTTTCTAAGCAAAATATAATTTCTTAAAAAAAAATGTAATAGTTAATATTTCAATAAGAAATGATTTTAATTTCAAGTAGAAAACCATTGAATTCAACCATAAAAGGCCAATTTTCAACAAAATGGTTGAATCTTTAACAAAAACAATAATTTTCAAAAAAGCTGTTGAATTTTTAACAATTTTATTAATTTTTTAGCAAAATGATTACATGTTCAACTTCAATGATGAATTTTCAACTGAAAATACTTTTCAACAAACTGCATTAATTTTCATCTAGAAAAATCAATTTTCGACCATAATTAGAATAGTTAAAACGTCAGCAAAACTAATATTCCACAATAAAAAAAATAATTTTCAAAACAAAATTTTTTTTTGAATAATTTGTAAACTAAAAATAGAAGAATTGAATTTTCAGTTGAGACAAACAATTTTAAACCAAAAGGATGCATTTTCAACAAAACAATTCGATTTAAAATTTATAAAGATAAATTTACAAACCAAAAATATAATATTTCAACTTGCAGTTAGAGAAGATAATTTTTAAAAAATTGAGTTTTTAGAAAAATTGATTAATTTTCAACTGAAAATGAAAAATTTTAAGCGAAAATGGAATAGTTATATCTTCAGTCAAAAAAATTAATTTGCAACTAAAAAGAAACGAGTTCTCAACCAAATAAGAAATTTTGATCACATTGTGGATTTTTCAATTCAAAAGACGAATTTTCTATCAACAAAAACGAATTTCCTACTGGATAGTTTTTCTTAATGAATAAAATGAAGTCTTAACAAAAAATAAAACAGTTTAATTTTCTACGAAGCAGATAATTTTCTAACGAAAAATATTACAATTGTATCAAAAAAGGTCAATTTTTCACAAAAAATGGAATGATTGAAGTAAATTTCCAAATAAAATTAAGAATCTGTAACTAAAATATTCAAATTTTAACTTGAATTATGAATTTGAAACTAAAAACTAAAATTTTATTTAAAAAATGAAGTAGGATAATTTTTAGTTCGCTAAATAGATTTTCAACCAAAAAAGAAATAACTTTTCAATAAAACAGTTGAAATTTCAACCAGAGAAATGAATTTTCAATCAGAAAGATGACATTTAAACTAATGAGAGTACTCTTTCCCCAAAAAAGACGAAAAAATTTTCCACCGGAAAAATAAATTTTCAACAAAAAATAGAGAAGTTAAATTTTCAGTAAAAAAATTAATTTTCAATAAAATTGAAGTGCTTTTTAACAAGATACTATAAATTTTAACTAAGAAGGTTTAATTTCTATCAAAAAAGATAAATTCCTGATAACAATTGAAACAGTTCCATTTTCAGTTAATAAAATTAATCATAAATAAGAAAAAACTCATTTTCAATCAAAAAAATTTATTTTCAACCAATAAGATAAATTTTCTACCAAAAAAGATGAATTTTCAATCAATTACAGGAATTTTCAACCAAATTTTTGAATTTTCTATGGAATTCCAACCAGAAAGATGAATTAGTCACTATGCAGATAAAATATTGTACAAAATTTGAATTTTCAATAAAATACAGGAATTTTATACAAAATATTTAAATTTCCAACGTAGGAAGATGAATTTTGAACCAAATATATGCTAGTTAAGTTTTCAGTTAAAACAATTAATTTCCATTTATTAAACATAATTGACAACAAAATAATTGAATTTTAAACAAAAAAATGGGTTTCCAACTACAATGATGAATCATCAACCAAATAAGTGAATTTTCAACAATGAAGCTCCACTTTCAATAAAGTAGTTGAATGTTCCATAAAAGAATATGAATTTTCAATGAAAAATGTGATATGTTATATTTCAAACACAAAAAGGATTTTAATTTTATACCAAGTATAGTTGAATTCAATCAAAAAAGATGAATTTTCCACAAATTTTTTGAATTGTCAAGCAAAATAGATTAATTTTCAACCAAATAGTTATGACTTTTAACTTTTAGCAAAACGTAAATAGAATATCTTAGGTAAAGATAAAAAGAAAAATCTTCGGAAAAAGATCAACAGAAAAATCTTAGGAAAAGATAAATAGAAAAATCGCAGGAAAAGATAAATAGAAAAAATTTCGGAGGAGATTAATAGAAAAATCTTGGGGAAGAATAAATAGAACAATCGCAGGAAAAGATAAATAGAAAAATCTTAGGAAAAGATGAATAGAAAAATCTTGGGTAAAGATAAATAGAAAAATCTCGGGAAAAGTTGAACAGAAAAATCTTAGGTAAAGATAAATAGAAGAATCATAGGAAAAGATAAATAGAAGAATTGTAAGAAAAGATAAATAAAAAAATCTTAGGAACAGAGAAGCAGAAAAATCTTGGGAAGAGATAAATACAAAAATTGCAGGAAAATGATGAATAGAAAAATCTTAGGAAAAGATAAATAGAAAAATCTTTGGAAAAGATGAATAGAGAAATCTTGGGGAAAGATTAATAGAGAAATCTTAGGTAAAGATAAATAAAAAAATCTTAGGAAAAGATCAATAGATAAATTGCAGGAAAAGATAAAAATAAAAATCTTAGAAAAAGATAAATAAAAAAATCCTGAGAACAGATAAGTAGAAATATCTCAGGAAAAGATAAATAGAAAAATCTTGG
>CAKNXH010001927.1:49312-62635 GCA_932178445.1 Andricus quercusramuli | reverse complement strand
AAATCTTAGGAAAAGATAAATAGAAAAATCGCAGGAAAAGATGAATAGAAAAATTGCAGGAAAAGATAAATAGGAAAATCTCAGAGGAATGTGAATAGAAAAATCTTAGGTAAAGATGAACAGAAAAATCTTATGAAAAGATAAATAGAAAATTCTTAGGAAAAGATAAATAGGAAAATCTTGGGGAAAGATAAATAGAAAAATTGCTGGAACAGATGAATAGAAAATTTGCAGGAAGAGATAAATAGAAAAATCTCAGAGACGTATTAATAGGAAAACCTTAGGTAAAGATGAACAGAAAAATCTTAGAAAAAGATAAATAGAAAAATCTCAGGAAAAGATTAATAGAAAAATCTTAGGTAAAGATAAGAAGAAGAATCTTGGGAAAAGATAAATAGAAAAATCTTAGGTGAAGAATAATAGAAAAATCTTGGGAAAAGATAAATAGAAAAGTCTTAGGTGAAGAATAGTAGAAAAATCTTGGGAAAAAAATAAATAGAACAATCGCAGGAAAAGATAAATAGAAAAATCTCAGAGAAATATGGATAGGAAAATCTTAGGTAAAGATTAATAGAAAAATCTCAGGAAAAGATAAATAGAAATGTTTTTGGAAAAGAAAAATAGGAAAATTCTCAGGAAAAGATAAATAGAAAAATCTGAAAGAAATATGAATAGGAAAATCTTAGGTAAAGATGAACAGAAAAATCTTAGAAAAAGATAAATAGAACAATCTTGGAAAAAGATAAATAGAAAAATTTCAGGAAAAGATTGATAGAAAAATCTTAGGTGAAGATAAATAGAAGAATCTTGGGGAAAGATAAATAGATATTTCTTCGGAAAAGATAAATAGAAAATTTGCAAGGAAAAGATAAATAGAAAAATTTTAGGAAACGATAGATAGAAAAATCGTAGGAAAAGATAAATAAAAAATCATAGAAAAAGATAAATAGAAAAATCTTAGATAAAGATAAATAGAAAAATCTCAGCACAGATAAATAAAAAAATCTTGGGAAAAGATAAATAGAATAATTTTATGAAAAGATATATAGAAAAGTCTTAGGAAAATATAAATAGAAAAATCTTAGGAAAACATAAATAGAATAATCTTATGAAAAGATATATAGAAAAATCTTAGGAAAAGATAAATAGAAAAATCTTAGCTAGGATTCGAACGACAGGTCAACTGATTGCCGGTCAGGTGCTCTGCTCACCAAGCTACTAGAGAGATCGGAAGAAGAATCCTTTTTATGAAAAACGCTTTATTCCAAATAAAAATACTTAGATTCATATTAGATTAGATTCCTAAAGATTCCTTTAGATTCCTAGTGAAAATCCACTCGTATTAGACAAAAAAATCTTGCAAAATAAAGCGAGTTTCCAAAAAGGAATTCTTCCGCTAATCTCTCTAGTAGCTTAGTGTGTACAGAGCCCGACCGGCCTGAGGAGATTGATTTAGTTTGTATAAGAAGTTCAAAGATTTTTTTTTCTTCAGTTGTCTGGTATATTTCAGCAGGTAAATGGTCCACACGTTAGGAATTCTTGGCATGGTGGCTGAGTCGCTGCAGGCACAAACTAAACTTACGGTTCAACTTTGTGGGGACCTGCGGGGGGGGCCCCCAACAACATTACAGCATTATTAGATTTACCGCAAGCACCTACCCCGGGGCTCCAGTGCACATTACACACATACTCTGAAGTATAAGTTAACCCTAAGCGCTCCCGTAAACCCTACTTTGCTCAGTACGTTACATTATTAGATTATGCATGACTGCCTTCATCGAGAAAGTCCTTAAAAAAAATGTCCTAAAAAATTGTTTTGAATACGAAATACAAATTTTGAACGAATATTTATTTTCTAAGTTCATTTTTTCTTGAAGTTTATTAAATATAAGCTACTAGAGAATGCAGTAGCTTAGTGGTAAAGCACCTGACCGGCAATCAGTTGACCTGGCGTTCGAATCCCAGCGGCGCGAAAGGGAGAGAGCTTTTTTTCTGAATAAAGTTCATTTTTAAGGAATTTAATTTTTATAGGATTTGTGAGCAATTTAATAAACATTTTTCGAAATTTCAGATGCGCTTGATCGAAATTTTGACAATAAACTTATTTGACATCCAAAGAGTTGAATTTCGAACTAAGGAAGATGAAATATCGACAGAAAAGGTTAAACAGAATTGATATTAAAACAAAACAAAATTGAATTTTAAATAAACAAGAGTTGAACTCATCAAGAAAAAAAAAATTTTGATCAAAATAGTTGAATTCTTGATAAAGAAAGATTAATTTTCAACAATTTCATGGTCGACTAAAAAAATGAAATTTTTACAAAATAATTTAGTTCTTTCATCAGAAAATATGAATTTGAAAAAAAAAAATTTTCTACTAAATAGTCACATTTACAACTAACTGAAAGATTTTTTAACCTAAATGATGAATTGCAAACCAAAAAACTGAACATTCACTAAAGTAGTTTAACTTCAAATTAACTAATTGAATTTGCAACCCAAGAAGATAAATTATCAACGAAAAATGTAATATTTGATATTTATTTTCAGAAATATTTTTATTTCAAATAAAAAAAAAAATCATGAAAAAATGAATTTTCAACCAAAATATAAATTTTCTGCCAAAATGATCGAATTTCCAAAAGAAGTTGAATTCTCAAAATGAAATATTAATTATTAAAATTATTAGAATTTTAAAAATTTTTTTTAAATTCTACAAAATTCCCAAAATTAACTCAAAATCTTCCAGATTTATTTCTTAGCAATCTTAGCAATTTTATCAAACATTTTAAATCTTTTTCTTAATTATTTTGAAACTAATTTTGAGAAAAATTTTCAATTAGCTTAAAACCTTTCAAAATCCGTTTAAAAGACTTGAAAATTTATTTCCAAATCTTTAATAATCTACAGTCTCTTATAATTCTTTTTTCATCTTTTCAAAATTAAAATCATTTTTCAAAACTTTTCAGACACTTTAAATATTATTGAAAATGATTCAAATTTTTTCTAGAATTTTGGAAGAATCTTTCAAAATGAAATATTTCCTTGAAAATGAAAAAATTCCCTTAAAGACTTGAAAAACTTTTGCGATATTTTTCAAAATCTTTTGATATGTTTTGAATTACTTTAAAATTTTAATTTGGAATTAATTCTGTATAATAAACAAAAATCTTTTGGAATTTCAAAAGGAATCTTAAAAAAAAAATATTTCCTCGAACCATTTCAGAATTCTTGAATTTTGAAAATTTGGAAGAATATTTTCATTATCGTAAAACCCTTCGAAACCCGTTTAAAACAATTAAAAATTTGATCCTCAATCATTAATAATCTACCGTATCGTATAATTTTTTTTAGCTTTTCAAACTTTCAATCATTATTAAAAACAGTTAACAACTTTTGAATATTACTGAAAATCATTCAATTTTCTTCTAAAATTTTAGAAGAATCTTTCAAAATAAAAGGTTTCCCTGAAAATGAAAAAATTCCCTTAAATACTTCAAAATTTTTTTCGATATTTTTAGAAATCTTTTGATCTTTTGACTTGCTTTTAAATTTTAATTATAAATTGATTTTGCAAAGTAACCGAGAATCTTTTGGAATTTTATAGGAACCTAAAAAAAAAAGATTTTTTCCAAGCATTTGAAAACTCTTGAAAATCTTCTAAATTTGTTGATTGAAATCATGGAAAATCTATACATTTATAAAAACGTTTTCAAATCTTCTCAAGTTCAAAATTATTATTGAATCTTTCCAAAATTTTTAAATACCTATCTCTTAAACTCACTTCAATTTTTCCTAAAATTGTTGTAATCTTACGAACTTGAAAAATTTTGCTTTAAAATATCCAACTTCTTTTTTCCAAATTTTAGAAAATCATTTCAAATTCCTTGAAATCTGTTTTGAATTTTCTATTTAAATTACTTTATTAAAATCAAAAGTCGTTTGAAATTTTCCCAGGAATCTCAAGAAACTTTTCAATTCTTTTGCAGCATTTTTTTGAATGCTCAGAAAATTGACTTTATGTTTAAAATTTGATTAAACCTTTTAAAATTTTTGATTATTTTGGATTTTTTTCACAACTTCTCAAATTTCAAAACCTTTTAATATCTTTTGAATAATTTAATGTTTTCATAAAACTGGTTAAAACCCAGTTGGATAAAAAAAATTTTCTCAAAATCTTCCAGATTCTTTTTTGAGGTTTTTTTTTAATTTTGGAAATTCAAAATCAATCTTTTTGTAATAAAACTGAAATCATTTAAAATTTATCCAGAAATCTTATTGTCAGTACCAGTAATTTGCGTTCACTAATTATAGTTTGGTAGCAAAAACTGCAAAATAGTGGGAAATAATTATTTTCCAATACTAAAAATTCATTTACATTTTAAAACTTCTTTTTTATAGATAATATTTGAAGACATACGGAAATGAATTTTATTATTTCTAATAATAACTCTAATTATAAAATAAATAACGAAACTATAAAAACTATCTATAATGTATAATAATAATTAACTATGATATACAATAAAATAACTGATGAAAATAAAATAAAAGTTATAATAAAATAAATTTTATCATTACAAAAGTAATAATAACCGAGATATAAGTGTTCAACTGAATGAAGAAAAATGAGAGTTTTCTACTAAAAAAAACTTTTTAAAGTAACAGTGTTAAAGATAAAAAAAATAATTTTTTAATATGATAAAATCTTTAAAAACGAAACTTTCGGCTTAGTTTAAAAAAAAATAATAAAAAATTGCGATAAAAAAATTGAAGAAATACCATCAGCGGGAAAGAAAAGAAATTTAAAAAATACCAGCAGCGGGAATCGAGCCGGGACTAAGCGCTTGGAAAGTCGAGGCGCTATCGTCTGAGCTAACCAGGATGGGAGTTTAAAGACTCTCGTATGGCGGTCCACCTCACGTGCTTGGATTTCTAGCTTTCTTAGTCCCGTGAAAAAAAACCTCGTTGTTTCGGTCGAGTGTCTCTCCATCTCAATTTTACCCTGGAGGGGTAATGAGGGGAAATGAGGGGTGGGTGCGAAGGGGAAAGTGAGAAGGTTTAGAAAAGGAGGGGATATTAGAGTATTTCAATCAGGAGAAATGAGGGATAGATAGAGTGAAAGTAGAGAAAAAAAGTAGAGAAAGTAGAGTGGCAGGGGAAATGATGGGAAATGATAGTGAGAGAATTAGGGGATGTGAGTGCGACGTAGTGAAAATAAATGAAAGATGAGGAAGTGAGTGCAATGGACGCGAGAGAAAGTAGAAAAAATTATGGGAATGGAGGAAGGGAAGTGAGAGGAACCCTTTTTGCTTCTTTCGGGTGACCTTCGATATCACTCTTTCCCCTGGCGAGTTAGGGGAAATAAGGGGAAGGAAAGAGGAGAAGTAAGAAAGTATAGAAGAGCTGACATTTGAGAATGGAAGTCAGTGAAAATGAGGGGAAGGTGTGATGTAGAGGAGGCAAGAAAAGTAAGTGGGAATTATGGGAGAAGTAGGGGACGTGAGCGCAGGTTAGTGGAATGGAATGAGGGATAAGGAAGTGAGTCTAATTGAGGTGAGAGGAAGTTGAGGAAATCATGGGAATACATTGAGAGAAATAAGGAGAGGGGAAGAAGGGAAGTGAGAAAGTATAGAAAAGGTGACAATAAAAAAACGGAAATCAGGAAAAATGAGGGGAAGATGGGATGTATAGGAGGCGAGAAAAGTAAGGGGGAATGATGGAAGAAGTGGGAGACGTGAGCGAAGGGTATTGGAATGGAATAAGGGATAAGCAAGTGAGTCTAATTGAGGTGAGAGAAACTTGAGGAAATTATGGGAATGGATGAAGAGAAATGAGGAAAGGGGAAGAAGAGAAGTAAGAAAGTATAGAATAGCTGACATTAAAGAATGGAAGTCAGTAAAAATGAGGAAAAGGTGTGATGTAGAGGAGGCAAGAAAAGTAAGGGGGAATGATGGGAGAAGTAGTAGACTTGAGCGCAGGGTAGTCGAATGGGATAAGGAATAACGAAGTGTGTCTAATTGAGGTGAGAGGAAGTTGAGGAAATTATGGAAATAGATGGAGAGAAATGAGGATAGGGGAAGAAGGGAAGTAAGAAAGTATAGAAAATGTGACACTAAAGAATGGAAATCAGGAAAAATTAGGGGAAGGTGTGATGTAGAGGCGAGAAAAGTAAGGGAGAATGATGGGAGAAGTAGGGGACGTGAGCGCAGGGTAGTGGACAAATTTAAGTGATAAGGAAGTGAGTCTAATTGAGGTGAGAGGAAGTAGAACAAGTTATGGGAATGAATGGAGGGAAATGAGGGAAGAAGTAGCAGGTTAGTGCGTTGAAGTGTCGATGGTTGGGAAAGTAGGAAGCGGAGAGAAGAGTGGATAATAGGGGGCTAGGGAAAGTATAGGAGGGGTGAGCGGTAAGAATGTGATGAAGTGTGGATTTTTGGGAAAGTGGTTAACGGAGGGGAAAACGGATAATAGGGGGCGAGGGAAAGTAGAGGAGGTGTGAGTGGTAGAAGAGGGATACAGGGGAGGGATGTGAATAAAAGGGAACTGAGAACAAGGAAGGGGAAAATCAGCGAAAGGAAGGGAGACTAGAGGAGAGATTAGATGAGGGATTAGATTAGATGGAAGGAAATGAGGGAAGGAGCAGCAGGGTAGTGCAGTGAAGTAAGGATGGTTGTGAAAGTAGATAACAAAGAAGAAAGTGGATAATAGGGGATGAGGGAAAGTAGAGGCGGGACGAGTGGTAGAAGTCTGGTAAAGTGTGGATGGTTGGGAAAGTAGGAAACGGAGGGGAAAGTGGATAATAGGAGGTGAGGGAAAGTAGAGGAGGGGCGAGTTTTAGAAGAGGGAGATAGGGTAGGGATGCAAGCTAAGGGGAAGTGGGAACAGGGAAGGGGGAAATTAGCGAAAGGGAGGTAGAGTAGTGGAGAGATTAGATTGCCTTCACAAAAAGAAGTAAATTTCATGTTTCGAATCGAATTTGGAATGCTGGAAAGCAGGGTGTCGTAGATGCTGAGGTTGTAGGTCATTTGTTTCACACAGTGACAAACGCAGCAGCGAGTGCAATGGAAATTCTGCTCCGCTAACGCTTTGCTATTGAGTAGGTTCCCTTAAGATAAGGGTGACTTCACCCCGTCCCTCATACGTTTCCGCTATCTGACGCTAAACGGCACCGTTGCTCGTGGTTTCCCACGTAAAAGGGATGGTCGGCACAGGACGGTCCTACATAATACGCCGGCACATTACTGTCGAAACCCACGAGATAACCAGAATTTAGAACGGCAGAACAGAATTTTTGTAGAATTCGGAAAGATACGTGAAAAATCCGGAATGGCCGTTTTCCAAGATTTATCTTTGACGGGTTACTCGTCCTGCAACATCGCTGTTCTTCCCATAATCTTCTTCCTGATTTACGTCCCGAAACACCTTATAAAAAGTTGTAAATTAAAAAAGTTAGACTAGGTTAGTGGCAGGCTAGAATAAAATGTTTCATAGCCTTATTGAATGTAGAATTTTATTTTAAATTAAATATAAGGGATAATAAACACCCCTTCCCTTTAAATTACCTCTTTGCTCTCACAATCTTTCCATTTCTCTTTCTTTACCCACCACCTTGCCTGTATATACCCCCACCTATATATACATCTACCTGCTTATTTTTTCACCCAGTGCTTGTCGCTTTTCTCCTTTTCCTCTACCCCTCATTACCCATCCCACTTTCTTTTACCTCCCCTCTCACCAAACATCCCTGACCACTAACTCGACACCCCTCAGCCATAATACCTACTCACACCCGACCCTTTTCTTATCACTCACTCCTCATTCCAAACACTTTTCGTCACCATTTCTTTTCCTCATTACTCCCCTTTTCTTCACTTTTCTTCCATCCCCACTATCACCTTCACCTTCTTGACACTTCTTCCTCTCAACCGATAAAAATAAATAACAACGGTTTCTCGCGATTGTTACTCACAGCAAGTTAAATTTCTTTGAAATTGAAAAGTTTTCTTTCTTTCTTCGTTTCATGGACAAGTGTCTAAGAGCGGCTTCTGTTCGACGAAGAAGGTGTGGATCTCGAGACAGTGAAGGTACGTGGGTTAGCTTTTGCAGATTATAAGGAAGAATCACACGAAGGTATGATTTTCGATTTTACAACCTTTGAAGATGCATTGTCCATTGAGCCAATATGACATTTAACAAAGGAATAAACAAAAATTTTGCAGCAAAATAAATTTTCAACCCGATCAACAGGTATCAAACTATCTCTGACCATGCTTGAAAAGCACTACTTCATCCTCGATTTACAGGCATCGAAAGAGGCTAGAATGATGCATGTATTTTCAAAAACATAAATATCCGAGTAGCCAAAATAAACTTTACATTTTAAAATTTCCTTTTTTTCAATTATAAAATGGATCGGGAAAATGATTGAAAAGTCGCTAACACCTTGAGTTATGAATTTGACCGATTTTCATGGCTAGGGTCGTTAGGCTTATGGTATGTGGAAAATTCGAATTCGAGGACCCTTCTGCATTCCTTGATATTAGCACAGGGAATGCTTGACGTTGATCGCATCATGATGGCTACACTGGTAGCCTAATGATGCATATCTCAGTCCGTTATATTCCAATGTCTCGACGTGATCGGAGCGGGGATCGAAGGCCCCGGAATAGGTATGGTTGCAATGAGGTGGAGAGCTTGTGGTTGAATGCCAACCAAACCATGTCTAGCACACGTTACTTGCTGGCTTGCATCCAGTGCTAGATACAATTGCCTACAGAATCCGAGCAATGCGGCTCAAGAGTCACTGAGCTACCAGCAACTACCAATCTACCTGGATCGCGGGACCAATCCGTCGGATCCATATACCCTAAAAATCACGACCCTGAATGCAGCTATGCACAAACATGGACTTTCTATTTTGATTGATCAACAAACTAATATTCAAGAGCTGAATTTGAATTTACACAACATTTTTGAAGAAGAAGATAAGAATCCTTGGTTTGTAAATTCAGAAAACATTCAAATTCCTGATTCAGTTAGAGATATTCTCAGATTAGGTAAGGGTTTTAGTAACCATGTGATAAAAAGTAAATCGAAACAAATGATGGAAATAGTCAAAGATGTTGAATCAAGTATACACAAAGTTCCAATATTGGATCAACAAGATTTCTGAAACAAGGTTTTACATTTGTTAAAGAGTTTTGTTGATAAGAATTGTTTGCACATTGGTAGTATTAATGGCAACATTTCTGAAGGTTTCAAGGTAACACAAGATTTCCTTAAGAACAACCCTGATATAATTTGCATGAATGCTGATGAAGGTAATATTACAGTTTGTATCAAGAAATCAGATTACATTAGGGATATGGAGGATTTACTTTCCAATTGTGATAACTTTAAATTATTGAATGAAAATCCGGTAAAACAATAAAGAAGAGACACTTTCAAGATGCTGGACAATTGGAAAAAGAAAGAACTTTTGAGAAAGGATATACGATGGACTGATATAAATACTTTATATTAAAAAACAAAATAAGTCCTCTATTAATTTAAAAACTGATTTAGATAGATAAAAGTTATTCAAGTTTGATTAATTATATCTAGTTTTCATGAGTCTTGAATTTCTCTTATTTCTTGTTTGTTGTGACAGATTAGCCTATTGAACCACATTCAAATCTCAGGTATCGAGGAGATAGCGTCGTTGCTTGGTCGCTTTTCCCACCAGTTTTATTTCTTCTTGGCTTGATAAGGGATATTTTCAGGAAACAATGAAACGTTTCATGAGACCAAAGTTTCTGAAACTTTTTAAAGTTTCACAAACACGTACGCGCTTGCGCAATTATGTCAAGCTGAGATTAGGTCATTTAACACAGTTAACGGAACCAAAAGTTCAAAGTAGATTCAAACTTTATAGGGATTGTCACATGTTACGTAACATTCAAAAGGGGGGCGGGGCCCGCGTCTCGTTACGGTCCGCCCCGCGGGGGGAGGGAGGTTTGACCCGATTGAATAACGTTTGCAATTGCTTGTCCTATTTAAAAAAAGCGATGTTACTAAATATATCTCGAAAATATCCGAGACATTGAGTACAGTTCCACCGTCCAAGATTCGATGACGTGGCGTCACTTATACGTGAGTGGCGTGGCGTATCCAGTGGCTTAGAGGTGGAGGGGATACATAGGTTGGACTCCTCGCTTACTCCTATGTATCCCCTCCACCTCTGAGGCGCAAGATAGGCCCCGCCACTCACGTATAAGTGACGCCACGTCATCGAAGCTTGGACGGTGGAACTGCACTCATTGTGGTTGAAATAGAGAAGATTTAAATTGTAAATAATTGTTTCGTATTGGAAAATAAATCTGTTCTTAACCTTTTCCTACCACACTATAATTTGTAAACTTCTTAAGATTTTCCGAAAGATCAGAAAAATGAAATTATGGGCCAAAACTTATTTCGAAAAATTCGAAAAAAATTCAGGAGCTTTTCAATCATTTTGAATGATTTGGAAATATTTTTTTTTTTACATTCCTGGGAAAATTTGAAATGGTTTCGGTCGTATTTTCAAAGAATAATTTCAAGTTTGGAAGATTTGAAAATGTGCGAGCGAAGAATATGGGAGACTCCAAGGCAATTTTCATTTTTCAGGATTTGAACAATTTTTAGCTAAACTGAATTTGGCAGGATGTGAAAAGAATGAAAAAAATGTTTTTAAAATTCATGGGAAAATTTGAATTATTTTTTTTTAATTTTGTAAGGTTTCAAGACTATGAAAAAAATCATCATTAGATTTCTATGAAAATCGACATGATTGATTTTAAGAATTATTTTAAAGAAATTACTTAAAAAGATTTCTGAAATTGTCAGTGGAGAATCTGAAAGATTTTAAGACAATTTTTTCAATTTTGCAGAATTTAAAATAAATTCAGGAAAATTTTGAATAATTTTAAACGATAAGAAGATTTAGAAATTCTGAAAAGATTGAAAATAAATGAATTTTCTTCAGAATCTTGGGGAAATTTTGAATGATTATTTTTTGGAAAAAAAAATTGAAAATGATTTCAAAACGTTTCAAGCGATATCCTAAAATTTCGAAAAATAGTGTAGAATAATTTAAAGCCAAATTTCTCAATTTGGTGAGATCAAACGATAAAAAAATCAAGAAAATTCAAGAAATAATAATAAGATTTGAAGAGATTCCAAAAGAATTTAAAACTTTTGAAGATTCTACAGACTGTAGATTTTTAAAGATTTGAAACAAAAACTTTAGAAGCTTTACGACGACGTTAAGAGGTTTCGAAATAATAAAAAAATGTCTCATGATTTCTGGAAAAATTTAAACTGATTTTCTATTTTGAAAATAAATTTTAAGAGAAAATTGACAAAGATTTCAACAGATTTTTTATTATTTCATAAAATTTCGAAAAAGAATGGGAAAAATTTTTGAGCAGAATCTTTCACGCTACAGCATTATAAAGATTTATGAAAAATGCAAGTGAGATGAAGACATTTCAAAATTTTTAAATGATTTAAAATTAATTTAAAAGATGAAAATATTTGAAGTTTTAAAAAATTAATATTTTTGACCATTTGCGGAAAAAATTTCAAGCTTTTTAAGAACTTTGAAAGGATTCAGGATAATAAAAAAATTTTCTTCCAATTCATGGGAAAATTTGAACTGATTTTTCATTTGAAAAAATTAATTTCAAGAAGATTTCAAGGCAATTTTTGTAATTTTACAGAATTTCGAGGAAATTTTTGGAGAAATACAAATAATCTTGAAAGAGATTTGAAAGGTTTGAAAGTTTTGGAAATAGTTCAAAAATAATTAAAAATTAGGAAATATTTCAAGAAATTTTAAACAAAATGTAAATTTTATAATTCCTAGGAAAAAATTTCGAAACGTTTCGAGAAGTTTAAAAAGCTTCAAGAAAACAAAAAAACCTAAATATCTTTTAAAATGACTCGAATATTTCCTGAAATTGTTCAAAACCCTGAAAAAATAAAAATATATACTTTTTCGATTTACCTGAAAGCTTCCACAAAAATTTTGAATTTTGTCAAGAATCTTAAAAAAATTATATATCTATTCAACTTCAAAAAGAAATGAAGAAAATTCCTGAAAAAATGATTATTCATTTGAACTTCTTATTTTGTATTCTAAATTTATTTGTCCCCTAAAATTATGATTTTTGGGACATTTTTTTTTACATGACTGACAACTGATTGAAAATTAATATTTTTTGGTCGAGGGTTCAACTACTTTATTAAGAATTTATTTCAAAGAATAAAAATACATCATTCTAGTGGAAAATTCATCTTTTTTATTGATAATGTCACCATTTCGTTGGCAATATTATTATTTATTTTAAAATTCGTTTTTTTTTTTGGGTAGAAAATGTATCTATTTCGTTCAAAATTCATATTTTCGTTTAAAAAAATTGTACTTTTTTATAAAAAATTTTTTTTTTTTAAATATACGTCATCTTTCATGGTTAAGAATGCATCTGGTAAAAATAAATTTTTTTTCTGTTGAGGATTCAGCTTTTTTTTTAATTCGTATCTTTTGGCATGAATTCATCTTTATATCTTATTCAAAATTAAAATCTTCATATTCTTCAATTGAAATCATGAAAACTGAGATTTCCATGAATTTTAAATGGAAGACTTAATTTTTTTTTTTTTAAAAAAAAAAAAAAAAAAAAAAAAAAAAAAATAGAATCCAAGAAGGTATAGCTACAAAAAAATTACATTTCATAAACTCGATTAAAATCAAAAACTATATTTTGAATATTGAAACTAACCTATAAAATTTATACACTATTCTTCATAAAAAATTTGATGTTCTGAAATATTACCCATCAAATATTTTCAATTTTTTATATTAATTTATTATCTATATTAATATACTTTGTATACATTCATATATTTATTGAACATTTTTTATTTATTTCTAGACTTTGAATTGAGACAATTCACTACAAAATAGGCAAACTGTGAAATTGTTCAAAAATACTAGAATCCTACCTATTTTCAACCAAAGACAATCACCCATCATGTTTTCTTACATTCTATACATTTGTAGTTTATTTTTTGAATGAAAATCTAGGAAATTCACTACAAAATAGGCAAACTGTGAAATTCTTCACAAAATTCTAAAATCCTACCTTTTGCAACCAAACACAACCGACCATTATTTTTTCTTGCATTTTATACCAGAACTATGAATTTTAATGAGATAGACATTGCGAGTTCAAACAAATGACAATTACTCGTTAATTTGTTTATAATATTATACCATTACAAAATAGGCAAACTGCG
>CAKNXH010001927.1:29008-49302 GCA_932178445.1 Andricus quercusramuli | reverse complement strand
GACCATAATTTTTTCTTGCATTTACTACCAGGACTACGAATTTTAATGAGATAAACATTGCGAGTTCAAACAAATGACAATTACTTGTTAATTTGTTTATAATATTATACCATTACAAAATAGGCAAACTGCGAAATTCTTCAAGAATACTAAAATCCTACCTATTTTAACCAACACAACTGACCATCATTTTCTCTTGCATTTTATACATTTGTAGTTGATTTTTTGAATAAAGATCTGGGAAATTCACTACAAAATAGGCAAACTGAGAAATTTTCAAGAATACTAAAATCCTACGTATTTTCAACCAAACGCAATCGATCATTATTTTTTCTTGAATTTTATACGGAAACTAGCAATTTGAGTGAGCTGAACATTGCGAATTAAAAAAAGACATTCGCTCATTAATTTGTTTATAATATTATACCTTCTAGGCGAAAATTTCTATGCAGATGGTTGCTTAGCAATTTTTTCTTCTCTTTTTTTCCCTCTTCTCCGATACTCTCTAATGATGATCTTGTGTGAGTCCTATAAAACCCACATTTATTTATTTATTTAAAAAAATTATTTTTTAAATGCTACTTTTGATTCAAAGGGCAAAAATGTAGATTAACAAATGATTTTATCTTCCGTAAAATTTCCTCGCTGTAATAAATTGAGGCTCAACTTTTTCTGGATATTCGTTTGTTGTAAATAAATTTCACGCAGCATTCCACGTGGGTTTGAGTGCTTTACCAGAGCAACTGCGAATTCCCAGTGCGCGTCGTGCATACCGCGAGCGAGATTGCGCAAAAATCGGGAAAAACAAATACAACTAATTTAACTGCTTTCAAACAATTAATTCAGAGCATTTCATTTAATTGTTCAGCTCACCAGTGTTTGCTCTCCTATTTGGAGAATGCACGCGTTTGCATGAATGTCGAGTTCTCAAAAGAGGAGAAAAAAGGAAATAAAAGGGAGAGTGGTTATATTTCCCAGCAGCTAAATTCATTTACCTTTTTGTGGGTGCTCGAATTTTTCATTCCCAGATGCTCAACCCTGTAAGGAACCGCAAAAAAAATATTTTCACCCCCCCCCCCCACACTATTACTGTACGTAATACTTTTCTACCACAAGAAATTATTTTAAACAAAATACTTTAATTTTCAAGATCATAATTAAATTTTTAACGAAATTATTAAATTTTTAACCAAAAATGATAAATTCTCAATAAACAATTATAATAGTTGATATTCCATTTAAAAAAAAACTTAATTAAAAAAAACTGAATTTCAAAACCAAAGAGACGAATTTTCAACACATGAAGATTTTTTGGTCATGAAAGAAAAAATGTGCACCTAAATTTGTGGACATTCAAGCCAAAATAGGAATTTTCTGAACAAAAATTGAATTTTGAACAAAAAAATTTGAATCTTCAGCAAAAAAAAATTAACTTCCAACAAAACAGTTAAATTTTGAATGAAAGAGATAAAGCTTTATTGAAAAAACAAAGTTTCAAAAATAAGTTCAAATTTCACCCACGCAGTCAAATTTAAAAAAAATAATAATTTTCGAACGGAAATAATAATTTTCGAACAAAATAGTTAAACTTTCAACCAAAGAGATGAATTTTCAACTAAAAATATTAGTCTTCAACATGAAAATGATTTCTAGAAGAAGTGGTTCAACCGAAATTTTCAAACAAAATAGTTGAATCCTTAAGCGAAGAAAATTAATTTTTAACCACAGTTGCATTTTAATACAAGAAAATTTAAATTTCTAGTAAAAAAATGATTTTTGGAATCACAGAGATAAATTTTCCTCAAAAAATTTAATTTTCATCCAAAAAAGATTTCGGTTTGACGTTTCAACATCAAAATGAGTTTTGGATAAGAAGTAAATTCTTCACGAAGATACTTAAATTTTCAATCAAACAAGATGAATTTTCAAAAAAAGTGGTTGAATTTTTTCAACTAGAAAGGAAAACTTCTTAACAAAATTAGTAAATTTTCAACTATAAATTCTTATTTTTATCCAAAAAGATGCAATTTCCCCTGAGATATATAGATGAATTTTTCAATTAAAAAGACAAATTTTCCAAAAAAAGTGGAATTTTCAACCAAAAAATATTCCAGTTTACTTTTCGAAATCGAACTATGAATTTCAGACAAAAAGTGAATCTTCTACGAAACAGTTGAATTTTCAACCAGAAAAAATTACTTTGAATTTATTGAATCTTTAACCAAACATTCGCATTTTTATCCAATGAAGATGGAATTTGTACTAAAAATGGATGAAATTTTTAATTGAAAGGACCAATTTTCAAAAAAAAAAAAGGTTAAATTTTCATTCCGAAAAGACGAATTTTCAACAATTTTTAATTTTTAACCAAAAATGATGACTTTTTGACAACATTATTAAATTCTCAACCAAAATTTTTTATTTTCATCTAATTAAAATGCAATTTCCACTGAGGCATAGAAGTATTTTCCAAATGTAGAATTTTTGAGACACCCAACAAAAAATTCAGAAGCTTTTTAAGAACTTTAAAAGGTTTTAAGAGTATAAAAAAGTTCTTAATATAAACAAATTCATAAAGATTTCTAATAATATAAAAAAATTAAAAGATCATAAAGCAATTTTTGTAATTTAGAAAGAATTTTTTCAAAAATTGCACAAAAAATTCGAATCATTCCAGAAGGAATTTATGAGTTTTGAAAAAATTACAAACATAATTAAGAATCTTAAAAGATTTCAAAAAAATTTTAACATAATGTAGATTTTTAACGTTTTTAATATAATATTCTGCAAATATTTAAGGATTTTAAACTATTAATTCTTAAGAAATATTTAAGAAGATTTTTTAATTATGTTGAGAAATAATCTGAAAAATTGTATCGAAATTATTATAATTTTGTATAATTTAAAAAAAGGTTTAAAATAAATTTTGAATAATTTGAGAAGATAATCAGAAGTTTCAGAAGTTTCAGAAGTTTCAGAAGTTTTTAAAAGTGTCAAAGGTAATGTGAAATTTGAGATTTTAGAAATTTCAATACAAGTGCACGTTTTTGAAGATTTCGAAGAAAAAAAATTTGATAGGATTTGAGAATTTTGAAAGGATTCAATAAAATAACAAGCTTTTCGTAAGATTTCTGGAAAAATTGATACTGCTAATATTTAAAGAAATTAATTTTTAAAATAAATCTTGAACCATTTTTAAGATTTCCAAAAGATTTGCAAATATACGAAAAGAAATGTGGAAGATTATATGCATTTCGTTAAAAATTCAACTCATTTGTTTGGTATAAAGATATTCTGTTGTAAAAAAAAATCAAATTCTCGGTTTGAAAATAAAACTGTTTCGTAGGAAACTCGGCTTTTTGGTTTGAAAATTTAACAATTTAATTAACACTTTTTATCTTTCTTGGTTCAAAATTTAGCTTTCTTGTTACAAAATGTATCTCTTTTGGTAAAAAAACCTGAAATTTTTGGTTTAAATTTAAATATTTTGATAGGAAATTAAATACATTTGGTCGAGGATTCAGGTATTGTTGAAAAATCGTATTTTTTGGTTGAATTCATCTGTGAATTCAACAATTTTTGTGAAAAGTTCAACTAATTGGTTGAAAAATAACGAACAATTTTATTGGAAAAAAAACTATTTTTTTTTTGTAAAATGTTGATTTTATTTTGGAAATTCATCTTTTTTGGTAAAAAAAATTCTCAAGGGGGTTCAGTTAATTTTTTTTAAATTTGTTTTTTCTGTTGAAAAATGTAACTACTTATTTGAAAGCTTACCTTCTTTGTTAAAAATGCAGTTGTTTGGTTGAAGATTCACAATTTCAGTTAGAAATTCGACCCTCATTGAAAATTCAACTATTTTTTTCCAAATTCGTTTTTTCTTTAAAGGATGGAAAATTCCGAAATTTTGCTAGAAAAATCAACCATTTGGTGTAAAATTTATTTTTGTTTGAATATTAACGGTTTTATTGAAAATTAGTCTTTTTGGTTTGAAAATGGGTGAAGATTCAACTTTTTTCTTAAGAAATTGATTTATTTTTTGGAAATATAACTGTTTTGTTGAAAATTAGACTTCTTAATGAGAAAATGGTAGACAATGTAACTATTTGATGGAAAATTAACTTTGTGATTGAAAATTAATATTTTTGGTATTACAATTCAACTATATCCTTGAAAACTCATGAATTTAGTTGAAATTTGTTTTTTTCTTGCCTGAAAAATACTCCTTTTTAACAAATTTTGATTTTCATTCGAGAATTCATCTATTTTGGTAACAATTGTATCTTGTTTTTTTGAAAATGCATCATTTTATCTGAAAATTTAACTATTCTATTTTGGTTGGAAATTGATCTTTTGTAGATGAAAATTCAACTAATTATTCGAAAATTTTCACAATTTAGTTGAGATTGTTCCTTTTTTAACTGAAAAATCTCTCTTGGTGAAAAATTCAACTCTTTTGTTGAAAATTTGTCTTTTTTGTTTATGATTAGTCATTTCTGTTAGATTGAAAATCAATTTTCCTAGTTAAAAATTCAACTATTTAGTTGAAAAATCATGTGTTTTCTTGAAAATTCATATTTTTCTGTAGAAGATTAAACTATTTGTTTCAAAATTAATCTACTTTCCTGAAAAGAAAACAACTTTCTGAAATAGTTGAATCTTCAAGCCGAAAAGATGAATTCATTAGACGACAGTTAAATCTTTAGCCAAGGAAGATACATTTTTGAGCAAGAAAATTTAGGTAAAAAAAAGATGAACTTTCAGTCACAAGGGATGAATTTTCTATGCAAAATGACGAATTTTCATCAAACCAGTTGAATTTTCAAACAAGAAAAAAGACTTTTCAACGAAATAGTTGTATTTTCATCAAAAGTAACAGTTGAAATATTTTAAACAAAAAAATCTGCAATAAAAACAGATTCGTTTTGATGTATTTTCTGTTCGAAAAATTGATTTCAAATTAACAAAATAACAAATTCTCCACACAATAGTTGAATTCCCAACCAAAGAGTCGGATCTTCAACTAATAAAATTAATCTTCAACAAAGTAGTTTCGATCAATTAGTTGAATTTTCGAACAAGAAGATTAATTTTTCACTAAAAAAGATGATGATATTACAATATAGATAAATTAAAAAAAGAGGGTTGAATTTTTAATTAATAGCGATAAATTTTCAACCACAAATGGGATATTTGAATTTTCAATTCAAAAAATTACTTTCTAAACCAAAAAAACTTTCGGAAAGCTCAAAATTTAGAATAATTTTTAAGTCCCCAACCGAAAAAATTATGTTTATATAAGCTCAATGGAAAATTCAATTGTTGAGTTTTCAAATAAAAACATTTGGTTTTGAACCAAACGTGGAATAGTTAAATTTTCAGTTAGAAAATTAATGTTTGACGAAAATACGAACTTCCAACCTAAGAAGATGAATAATCAATAAAAATTTTTAATTTCGACCAACTAGTTACCACTTTAAACTAAAAACAATAAATTTTCAACCAAAAATGAAATAGTTGAATTTTCAATTGGAAAAATTGCTTTTTAAGACAAAACAAAAAAACTGCCCAAAACCTTTAAATTTATCAAAAATCGTTTCAAAAACTAATAAGTTGTCAACAAAAAATAGAATTGTTGAATTTTCAATCAAACAAATCACTTTTGAAGCGAAACAAAAAAACTTCCGAAAACCTCAAAATTTAGAAAAATAGCTGCGAATTTGATCTCGAGTGTTTCCACTTTCTTTGTATTTTTTATAATTGCATGGTGCTGATTTCACAACTTAGCTTCCCATTAGGAAATGTATTTGCTTTCTCAGAGAGGAAGAATTAGTGATTTCTTAGAATAGAGAAAAACCAAAGTCTTCATTTTGATTAATTTAAAAATATAAATTCACAAACAATACAAAATAACAAAATAATACAACAAATTTCTTCAATACAAAGACAAATCAGACAAACCAAATTTTGTATTGGAAATGATAATTTTTTGAGCTGGAAAACGGAAAAGAAAAGTTATATTGCACCTTGTCCCTTTCCCAGGTCATTTTTATTTAAAAGTCTTTTTGTATTATGTGAAATTTGGCCTAGAAAGGATATTGAGATAATTTCTTTTGAGTTTTGATGAGTATTGTCAATATTAATATTGTCGTTAATGTTGTTATTTTTTGTATGTAGTTCAATAAGTCTTCTGTCAATGTGCTTATCAATGTAATTAGTTGGATAGTTATTATAGAATAATAGTTTTTTAATTAGTTCTAGATTTTCTGAGTGAAGAGAAACGTCTGCTAAAAGAATGGCTGACTCAAGAAGATTTTTGATGATTCCAATTTTATGTTGTATGGGATGATTAGAAAAATAGTTTAAATATCTTCCTGAATAAGTTTGTTTGCGGAACCAATTAGCTTCTATAATATTGTTATCAGATCTTGTTATTTCTAAATTTAAAAAAACCATTTGAATTTTTTGTTTTCGATTGTAAATTGTAGTATGTTGTGATATGAATTAAAAAGTAGAACGATCAAATCTATTTTATTTCCGGAAATAATTGAAAAGGGGTCATTAACATAGCGAACAGATATTGAAATTTCAAAATTGATTTAATTAAGTACTTCAGATTCTAAATCTTGCATAACAATTTCTGATAGAATAGCCGAAATCAGTGAACCTATAGGCATGCCATGTGTTTCCTGGTAAAAGTTATTATCAAATCTAAAAAAGGTGTTATTCATAAGGAAAGAAATGCCATCCTTGAATTTGACGAAAGGAATTTTAGTATTTTCCTTGATGTGATTCCATCTAGATTCTATGCTTTTTAGAACGAGTTCTAAAGGAACATTGGTAAAGAGTGATGTGACGTCAATTGATACCATACTGTGATTATCGGATATTTTACAGTTTTTTATTTTTTCTTCAAATTCAGTTGAGTTTTTTATGTGACAAGGATAAGATGGTAAGGAATCGGAAATAATTTTGCTGAAAATCTTGGTTAAGTAATAAGTAGGGGTGCCTATGGAAGATACAACTGGCCTGAGAGGACAATTTTGTTTATGTATTTTTGGAAGACCATAAATTCTAGCAATGTTAGTATTTGCCGTAAGTAAATCTGCTGCCTTTGTGCTAGGATTTGGGAAACCACTTTTCTTCCAACCATCTACCATTCTGAAGGTATCAATTTGTGAAAAGTTTAAAGGGTTATAATTAATTTTTTAATATGTTTTTGAATCATTTAATAAGATATTCATTTTATTAGTGTAATCTTGACGACACATCACTCATAAAACTGTTCGTTATTTTAATTTTATTTGCAATGATTTTGTCTATACCTGAAATTAGCTGTGGTTTCTTTAAACAATTGGAAGCTAATGATAAAACTTGTTCTCTAATTTCACCTCTACAGTGATCCGGAATCTTATCTATGTTTGATTCTAAATCTTCCACAATTTCAAAAATATAGTTTGGTCTGTTTGAAATAAATTTTGTGCTAAAGTTTTCACCTAACATCAAAATGTCAGTTATCTGTTCTGGAATATTCAAATTAGAAATATTCACTAACCATGGATCGTTGTTGTTATTATCTACATCAACTTCACGTCTATGTTTATTTAGAATAGTATCTGTACGTTGTTCATGTCTCCACGTTTCAATTTTTTGTTTAGTCTGTTCTTTTTTTTCCCATGCGGTCAGTTATAAATTTCAAATGATTGTGGACATCCTTAATTTCTATTTTTTTATTTGATGTTAGTTAGATTAGTAATGGTGTTAAAAACGATGTTGTTTGTCTGAGTAATATAAGAATAATATATGTGGATGGTAAAAAATTGACATACTTCAGACCAAAAGTAGATTTAGATGCTAAAAATCCTTTATTTCTGATAACGTTTCGGAAACATGAGTCGTTTTCCTCTTCAGGACGTAGATTAAATTTCAAAGTTCGTCAATTCATCTTAGTATTATTATAAAATCTCTTTCTCATCTTATCGCTATAAATATGAAGTAATATTAATTATAAATATCATTTGAAAAGAAAAAACATTTTTTTTAGGTCAGTAATTTTAAATTGAAAAATTTACCTTGTGGAGCTAGAACTGTGAAATGATTTATCTGATAATTTTAAAGTTGTATCAATAAGATTTTTTACTATCAAAATTTTATGTGGTATTGGATGGTTAGAAAGAAAATTTAAATATCTACCAGAATAAGTATTTTTACGAAACCAATCAGTGATGATATTACCTGTATCAGTTTTTATAACTTTAAGATTTAAAAACGAAATAGAATTATTACTTTCAATTTCATGTGTAAATTTAAGCCTCGGATGATAAGAATTAAATTGATTTAAAACGTAAATTAGTTTATCTTTAGGTAATATAATGAACGTATCGTCAACATATCTAAAAAATGTGTGTACAGAAAAATTTAAATTTTTTATTACACTTGATTCTAAATCTTGCATAACTAAATCAGCTAATGTTGGAGAGATAGGAGAACCCATAGGTGTTCCAGATATTTGTCTGTAAAAATTGTTATCAAATTTAAAAACTGTTCCACTGAAAATTTAATTCCCTCTTCAAATTTTTCAATCGGTAATTCTGTATAGTTCTTTATATGAATCCATATACTTAAAATACTACTGATAACTACATCAAGTGGTACATTTGTGAATAATGAAGAAACATCTAATGAAACCATGATATGATCAGATGGAATTATTTTATTAATTATTTTATTTTTAAATTCAAAATAATTTTTTACTTGATATTTTGATACTATCGGTGCCTTAATAAGAATATTGTTAAAAATATTAGCCATTTTATATTTAGGTGAGTTTATTAATGAAATTACAGGTCGAAGTGGACAATTATCTTTATGAAATTTATGTAATCCGTAAATTCTAGGAATGTTAGTATCACGAACCAAAATATCTTTTCTTAATAATTCTTTACCTAAATATCCATTAATCCTCCAAGAATTTAACAATTTGACTGTTTTATTTTTTAGTTCTTTTTCGGTGTTATCATTTAATTTTTCATAAGTTTTGGTATCATTTAATAATTCTAGCAATTTTTTATTATAAGATGCCTTTTTTAGTATTACTGTAATGTTACTTTTATCTGCATGAGTTATTAGTAATTGTTTATTAGCTTCAATAAATGTTTGTGTTTTCTTAATGTTTTTTGCTAAAATTCTATCAGCTTCTGTAATTTTATTATTCTGTAAAAAATTATTTGCTGTATTAATTATTCTGCGTCTTAATAAGTCACGATCTTCAATATTTTCAATTAATCCAATATTTGACTCTATATCTTTAATCATATTCAAAATTATAATCCTTTTGTTTGTTAAAAAGGAGGAACTAAATTTATTCTCTAACCTTAAAATGTCATTATCATTGTCTGGAATATCAACGTTACTAAAATTTATTATCCAAGGATCTTTATTGTCACAGTTATTTGTATCTTTATGCTTATTTATATTGATAGGTACCTGAACGTTACTTTTAATGTTTAAATAATGAAGTTTTTTATCCAATCTTTGCTTTTCTTTCAAATTATTTGTTGAGGTATTTAACTGCATTTCCAAAATGTTTTTATATATATTGGTAGGTAATGAATTTCTTAAATTTATTTTAATATTATTAAAATTTTGTTTTAAATATTTTAAATTTATATATAAGTCTTTTATTTTATCATTAAGCAACTGATGTTCTGAAGATTCAACTATGAAATTAATATGGTTTTTTGCACTGTTACTAAAAAATTGTAAATTTCTAACATTCCTAGTAGCATTAGTAATATTCTTTGGTAATAAATTGTGAAACCTACAATTGACAAGAAATGATTCTCTAGTTTTTAAATTATTAATTCTCTTGTTCAAATTGATGAACTTTTTCACATCTGTAAAAGAATTTGGAAAATTATTTTTGATTTCGTTGAAATCCACATTGCTGTAAAAAAGGATTATTATAAGAACTTAAATTACTTAATTTAATTACTAACAATTAATACATACCTTGAAATAACATCTAATTTTAATAAAAAACAGATATGTTAAACAATTACAAATTAACAATTATTGAAAATTGATACATTAATAAGTTAAATTTACTTTCGAAATAATTGAAAATTTGATTATATTGAATCCTTTGTAATTGAAGGTGTTAGAATTCGATGACATGAATCCTTAGTGATGATGAACTTCAAAATTTGTCAATAAAGATATGATAAAATTATGTCAAAAACATAATATTAGTTAGATTAGTCATGGTGTTAAAAACGATTTTTAAATGATTTTGATATTACAACAAATTTTAGAATTGACTCTAAACTTGATAAATTCATAAAATTAGGAAAAGATTTATCAGACAATTTGCAACTTACTGATGTAGTATACAAAATTCAATGTTTGAATTTTTAGAAATGTTATGTGGGTCAAACTAGTAGATTACTTGCTACAAGAATGAAAGAACATCATAACAATTTTAGACAAAATCCTAAAAACCATAAAGTCATAGCAAAACATCAGGTTGAAACTGGACATTTGATTGATTGGGATAATGTTATTTTTGTACATAATGAACCTGATGAATTCAAAATATTAATAGCAGAAATGTTTTTTATAAAGAAAAACAGCAATAATTGTTTGAATATAATTTCAGATCTTAATAATTATAGTCCAATATGTAATATAATTTTGGATTGTCTAATTTAAAAAAATTTGAGTTCTCTTCTTCTCTTTCTCAATTTTCTCTTTGCAAAAATGAAGCAGAAAATTCGGAGTGTCTCCGACTCTTCAACTAAGTTTTAATAATTATTTATTTATAAATTAAGTCATTTTAAAATTTCTAACCTTGAAAAAATGTTTTTTCTATTCAAATGATATTTATAATAACTAATATTACGTCAGATTTATAGAGATAAGATGAGGAAGAGATTTTATAATAATACTAAGATGAATTGACGAACTTTGAAATTTAATCTACATCCTGAAGAGGAAAACGAAACATGTTTTCGAAACGTTAGCAGAAATAAAGGATTTTTAACATCTAACTCTACTTTTGCTGTGAAGTATGTCAATTTTCTACCATCTACATATATTATTTTTATATTACTCAGACAAACAACATCGCTTTTAACACTATTACTAATCTAACTAACATCAAATAAAAAAATAGAAATTAAAGATGTGCGCAATCATTTGAAATTTATAACTGACCGCATGGGAAAAATAAGAACGGACTAAAGAAAAAAATTGAAACTTTAAGACATGAACAACGTACAGATACTATTCTAAATAAACATAGAAGTGAAGATGATGTAGATAATAACAACAACGATCCATGGTTAGCAAATATTTCTATTTTTGAGCATTCGAGAGCAGGTAACTGACATTTTGATGTTAGGTGAAAACTTTAGCACAAAATTTATTTGAAACAGACCATACCATATATTCGAAATTGCGAAAGATTTAGAATAAAACATAGATGAGATTCCGGATGACTGTAGAGGTCAAATTAGAGAACAAGTTTTATCATTAGCTTCCAATTGTTTAAAGAAACCACAACAAAGGGCCTAGCCGGTTAAGCATGTAAAATCTGCCCCCGCACGTATCAAGTTCAAATTTACGTCCTAGTTTCATGCCCATGTGAAGTATAATTTGGCCCAATGATAACCTAAAAATTGCATTTTTGAGTGACTTATGGAGGGGGAAAGAAAATTCAAAAAAGTGATTTTTCTCGAAAACCACTCAACCGATTTTGATGAACAAAATATATGTTATATACATCAATGAGAGTGACGCAAAAAAAAAATATGAAAAAATTTTGATGAAAAATATGACCAAAAAAAAATTTTTGGATTTTTCAAAATTTTTTTTTATGTGATATTTTGGAGATACACCTACAATTTTTTCTCAAAAATATCTTCAGATTATCAGCTTTAACATATATTTTTGCTGAATTTTTCGTGGAGGTATAACATGGGTAAAAAAAATAAAAACCATGCATGCAGCGCTACGCTCATACGGCACCCTCCCACACGGCTGCGGAATGCTATACCATCAAGCGGCTCAATCTATTTTTATGAAAAAAGTGTCATCAATATCAACGAGACCATTGACAAAAAATTTTGTTGAAAAATACATATCTTCATTTTCTCGCAGGAAAATCCTTACGTTATCTGCTTTAACATATATTTTTTCCAATTTTTTTGTGGCGGTATATCATGACTAAAAGAACCACACACGTAGCGCTGGCCAGTGCTACAAAGGACGTCTGCAGTTAGCCTACATAAATCATAGTTTCCAGAGTTTACCACGAGGCGGTTGCAGTACGTTTTAAAACTCCTTATCAGGGTGCTTTTTTAATGTGAGTCCCCTCGCCTCTCACAAATCGGGGTGCTTTATTATTGTGAGTCCCCTCGCCTCTCACAAATCGGGGTGCTTTATTCTTGTGAGTCCCCTCGCCTCTCACAAATCGGGGTGCTTTATAATTGTGAGTCCCCTCGCGCCTCTCACATGAACTCTTTATCACTGGGGTTTTAATCTTCCTCGCTATCATCTTCAATCACTGGAGTAAAGTGATTTTTTTTGAATACATCGCTCAGTATTTCAGCTGGTTTAAAAATTCTAGATAGATATTTTGCATGGGATAAATAATATACTATAGCAGCAATGTGCGAACAGCAACCCACAGTTCGTCTACCATTCGCACACTCGCAAGCGTAATCTGTTAGACCAGAAACTCCAACGCTGTGAGGTTTGTATCTTAAGAAACATCTATATGTTGTGCGAGAAACATGTCTGGATTGCACTTTTAATTTGAGTACATTTTTCTCATCTTTAGCATACTCAATGTTCAGTTTGCCATCTTCGTCCAGCATTTCTGCCAAATATGACACCGCTTGAGAAAGTTGGTATGATCCAGTGAATAGAATCTTCAAATCTCTTTCGGTCATTTCCGGAAAATCCAAAAGGTCATCGCACATCATAATTTGAAAAGGAAGTTTTCGGCGTAACCATCCCTTTTCTTCCGCCTCAATAGCCAAAGTATTTTTGGTGTCTTTTTGAGCATGCATTCTCTGTACAATTTCGTCAAAAGTATCTACATCCGATTCTAGCCTTTTTCCAAAAGTGTTATTCAAAAACGACGCAATTTTGAAATATATTCCAACTTTTGGTATCAGCTTGTTATCGAGTTTATGGTCAAGAAGACGATATTTTTGTTTGAGCACACCGTGAACTGATTCAACTGCCCAGCGAATCTTAGTGACAAAGCGAGATTGATTGGATTCTTCGGTCGTCAATTGTTTTCTTTGACCTTTCAAAGCAGGCATTATTACCTTAAAGTTTTTTTTCTCTAAGTCATCTATTATATCTCGGAACCCGCGATCGAGAACAAAAATATCATCATCTTTCAGAAGCTTGCATAAACCATTTGGATCTTCTATGATATCTTTCAAAATTACTGCATCATTTTGGTTAGCAAGGTATGGACCAAGCATGTCCAACACGTATCCATCAGTTGCGCAGATAGTAAAGGGTTTACACAGCGGTACTTTTTTCTGTCCTGAAAAGGATTTCCTTTGATATTCATTGTTAGTAGTTTTTTGATGTCGTGCATATGTACCGTCACAAATTAAGAATAACTTGTTATGAATATCAAACAATGCTTTTGCTATTTCAGTGGTATGATTTTTAATAAGATCATCCCTATTAAGGGCACTCAAGCCAAAGCGAAATGGCAAAACGTCTTTTTCAAAAGATTTGATTATGCTGGTTGAATATTCTGAGACAGATTGTTCATTTTCTAACTGCAAAATGGAAGCAATCAATTTATTGGAGTTCCCTGTGCGTAGCTTAAAAAGAAATACAACCAGAGCTTGTATCACTGAACGGGACTGACTATTTCTTAATGAGATCATCATATCCTTTATCTCTACAAGATTTTCCCAAGTTAATCCCGTAAAAACTTTGATCTGTTTTTCGGATATGCTAAACTCACCGGTTTTGTCGAATAATGTAGAATCACATTTGATGGAAAGAGTTTCCATCATTTCGCTCAGTTCTGATGCACTAAATCTCGTGGTATTAGAGTGGACCTTCAAAATACCAAGATCTTCGTTATAAATTCTATTTTTTACCATATGTGTTCGACAACACCGGTTTCCAGCTGGTATGTATATTTTCTTTTTAATATACGATTGCATTCGAGTTTCTTTTGAAATGACAGTCAGATTTTCCTTGGAAAAACAAATGCAACAGCATTTATGCGTCGAAACAGTCCTCTGAATCGGCATTTCAACGGATTCTTCCTTCAAGATAGCTTTCTCTAATTTTAATTTAACATGGAAAGTTGGATCTTTGGAAGTCGATTCAGAGGAAAGAATTTGTTCTGTTACTGATTCAGAATCTTGATCCGGCTTTTTTATCTTATAAATAGAAAGACGACACTTATGACACAAAGTATCAGCGACAGATATTGTTCTTTCTAGAGAAAGAGAAAAAGCATTTGCTTCATCAATATTTTTTACCAATTTCTTCTTACCTTTTGTTTTATTTAAAAACATGTCGCAGCCAGCACACTTTACGTTCATGTTTACTGCTCTCAACTTCTTGAAGTCGCAGTCAAATAATGTCTAAGCGATCCTACGTTTTTGATGTGAAACTCAGAAACAAGTGACAGTCTGAAGGGATCGTCTTTTTTTCCTCAACTTCATACAAATGAAAGATGAAATAGGTTCAATTACACTGAATGCTACAATGTCGTGAACAATTACAATACAAGCACACGTTTACTGTCTTCACTGTTTTGCAATCTTGAATCAAATGATGCCTAAGCATCACCTACGCAATGTCTTATGTAAAACACAAAAACAAATGACAGTCTATATGATCGTCTTCTGTTTTTCAGCTTCACACAACAGCAAGTAATTGTAAGTCTGTGTAATTTTTGTCTTTTTTCTCGATTTCAGTCCTTTGCAGCACTGGCCAGCGCTGCGTATGTGATTTTTTTCAGTCATGATATATACCGCCACAAAAAAATTGGAAAAAATATATGTTAAAGCAGATAACGTAAGGATTTTCCTGCGAGAAAATGAAGATATGTATTTTTCAACAAAATTTTTTTTCAATGGTCTCGTTGATATTGATGACACTTTTTTCATAAAAATAGATTGAGCCGCTTGATGGTATAGCATTCCGCAGCCGTGTGGGAGGGTGCCGTATGAGCGTAGCGCTGCATGCATGGTTTTTATTTTTTTTACCCATGTTATACCTCCACGAAAAATTCAGCAAAAATATATGTTGAAGCTGATAATATGAAGATATTTTTGAGAAAAAATTGTAGGTGTATCTCCAAAATATCACATGAAAAAAAAATTTTGAAAAATTCAAAAAAATTTTTTTTGTCATATTTTTCATCAAAATTTTTTCATATTTTTTTTTTGCGTTACTGTCATTGATGTATGTAACATATATTTTCTTCATCAAAATCGGTTGAGTCGTTTTCGAGAAAAATCACTTTTTTGAATTTTCTTTCCCCCTCTATAAGTCACTCAAAAATGCAATTTTAAGGTTATCATTGGGCCAAATTATACTTCACATGGGCATGAAACTATGACGTAAATTTGAACTTGATACGTGCGGGGGCAGATTTTACATGCTTAACCGGCTAGGCCCACTGGTATAGACAAAATCATTGCAAATAAAATAAAAATAACCAATAGTTTTATGAGTAAGGACAAAGGAAAGATTTCAGTAACCAAAGCAGATAAAGGCAATGTAACCGTAGCGATGTGCCGTTAAGATTACACTAATAAAATGAATATCTTATCAAATGATTCAAAAACATTTAAAAAAATTAATTATAACCCTTTAAACTTTTCAAAAATTGATACCTTTAGAATGGTAGATGGTTGGAAGAAAAGTGGTTTCCCAAATCCTAGCATAAAGGCAGCAGATTTACTTACGGCAAATACTAACATTGCTAGAATCTATGGTCTTCCAAAAATACATAAACAAAATTGTCCTCTCAAACCAGTTGTATCTTCCATAGGCACCCCTACTTATTACTTAGCCAAGATTTTCAGCAAAATTATTTCCGATTCCTAAATTTGATAATAACTTTTACCAGGAAACACATGGTATGCCTATGGGTTCAGCGATTTCGGCTATTCTATCATAAATTGTTATGCAAGATTTAGAATCAGAAGTACTTAATCAAATCAATTTTGAAATTTCAATATATGTACGTTATGTTGATGACTCCTTTTCAATTATTTCCAAAAATAAAATAGATTTGATTGTGCTACTTTTTAATTCATATCGCAACACACTACAATTTACAATCGAAAAAAAAAGAAAACAATTAAAACGGTTTTTTAAATTTAGAAATAATAAGATCTGATGACAATATTATAGAAACTAATTGGTTCCGCTAAAAAACTCTTTCAGGAAGATATTTAAACTATTTTTCTAATCATCCCATACAACATAAAATTGGAATCATCAAAAATCTTCTTGATTCAGCCAATCTTTTAGCAGACGTTTCTCTTCACTCAGAAAATCTAGAACTAATTAAAAAACTATTATTCTATAATAACTATCCAACTAATTTCATTGATAAGCACATTGACAGAAGACTTTTTGAACTACATACAAGAAATAACAACATTAATGACAATATTAATATGGACAATACTAATAAAATCTCAAAAGAAATGATCTAATTATCCTTTCTAGGCCAAATTTCACATAACATAAAAAGACTTTTAAATAAAAATGACCTGGCAAAGAGATTGGGTGCAACATAACTTTTCTTTTCCCTTTTCCAGCTCAAAAAATTATCATTTCCAATACAAAATTTGATTTGTCTGATTTGTCTTTGTATTGAAGAAATTTTTTGTATTATTTTGTAATTTTGTATTCCTTGTAAATTTATATTTTTTAATTAATCAAAAAGAAGACTTTGGTTCTTCTTTATTCCGAAATATCACTAATTCTTCCTCTCTGAGAAAGCAAATACATTTCCTAACGGGAAGGTAAGTTGTGAAATTAGCACCATGCAATTATAAAAAATACAAAGGAAGTGGAAACACTCGAGATCAAATTCGCAGCTATTTTTCTAAATTTTGGGGTTTTCTGAAGTTTTTTTGTTTTGCTTCAAAAGTAATTTGTCCAATTGAAAATTCAACAATTCCATTTTTGGTTGAAAACTTATTAGCTTTTTCAAACTATTTTTTATAAATTTGAAGGTTTTGCGCAGTTTTTTTGTTTGGTTTGAAAAGCAATTTTTGAATTGAAAATTCAATTATTTTATTCTTGGTTAAAAACTTTTTTTTTTTAGTTCAAGTCTGTAACTAATTGGTTCGAAATTTACTTTTCCAAAGTATTTTTTCAAATTTTAAGGTTTTCTAAAGTGTCTTTAACTTGCTTCACAAGTCATTTTTCAAATTGAAAATTCAAGCATTTCATTTTTGGTTGAAAATTTATTGTTTTTAGTTTAAAGTGGTATCTAGTTGGTTGAAATTTCACATTTTTATTGAAAATTCATCTTCTTGGGTTGGAAATTCGTATTTTCGTCAAAAATTAATTTTCTAACTGGAAATGTAACTATTCCGTGTTTGGTTGAAAATCAAATGTTTTTATTTGAAAACTCAACAATTGAATTTTCCATTAAGCTTATATAAACAACCATTTTCTTGGAAATTTATCTATATTGTAGCATCATCATCTTTTTTAGTGAAAAATTAATCTTCTTGTTCGAAAATTCAACTACTTGATCGAAACAATTTTGCTAAAGATTAATTTTATCAGTTGAAGATCCATCGCTTTGGATGGCAATTCAAGTATTTTGTGGAAAATTTGTTATTTTGTTCACTTAAAATCAATTTTTCGAACAGAAAATACATCAAAATTAATCTGTCTCTGTCGCAGATTTTTTAAACAAATATTTCAGCTGTTATTTTTGATTAAAATATAACTATTTCGTTAAAAAGTCTTTCTTCTGGTTTGAAAATTCAACTGATTTGTTGAACATTCGTCATTTTGCGTAGAAAATTCATCCCTTGTGTCTCAAAATTGATCTTTTTTGATCTAAATGTTCTTGGTTAAAAATATATCTTCCTTGGTTGAAAATTCAACTGTCGTCTGATCAATTCGTCTTTTCGCCTTGAAGATTCAACTATTCAATCGAAAATTGTGTTATTTTCAGAAAAGTAGATTAATTTTGAACCAAATAGTTGAATTTTCAATCAAAAACATCAGCCTATAACCAGGAAGTTTAATTTTCTACAGAAAAATACGAATTTTCAACAAACCACATGATTTTTCAAATAAATAGTTGAATTTTCGACTAGGAAATATCAATTTTCAATCTAACAAACATCATTAATCTTCAGCAAAAAAGACAAATTTTCAACAAAAGAGTTGAATTTTTCACCAAGAAAGATTTTTTATTTAAATTTTAAAATGCAACCGTTTTCAAGTTAACGTGTTCACAGAAAAGTGTGACATCCACACACATGCATCCGGATAATTTTTCAGAACACTGTCTCAGACATTTTCAAATTGAGGAAGGTTTACTTTAAGAAATTTAAAAATTTTGGAAAATGTTACCATTACAAAGCTTTCTCTTCGAGGAAGCCAACTAGACTGAAAAATCCTGATATATTTCTAAACCGATCAACATGTATCTAATTTTAAAATTGCCTATCGCCCTGCATCACTAATTTTACCTGCGTTTGCATAATTCGGAAATGCAAAGTCAAATAGAAAACTGGATTAGAAGAAAAGCAAAGATTGATCTAATCTCGAACACAAACTCTGAATCGCTCTAAATAATTGAGTAGTTGGTACGAATCCAAAAGCGTTTAGGTATAGGCACATGATGAATAATTTGTCGATGTAAAGGCGTAAGTATACGGAGCTTGTACACACGCTCATTGGCGAACATTGAACAAACTCTTGGGGGCAAAATAGTGGAGGGTGAGGGGGTTGGAAATTGAGGTGGAGGTGGGTAATTAATAGCAAACCCGTATAAATCAGAGACAGGTTGGATTCACGTTTGCTACACCTCCAAAGAGGGATTGTGCCCAGAGGGGCGGTTACCCCCGACTCGCTAATTTTTCAAACGGCCGCCATAATGGTCCCGGCTAATTACTGATTTTTATCTGCTCGCCACAAGGTCCGCGAGGATTCGGTGCGGGGTGTTGGCTCAGGGAGGGGGTGTAATTATTAACCCGCACGCCACACCAATTCGCAAACTAACGCGATCCTTCCCGAGATTTCCACCCTTCACATGTATATGGGATCATATTGCATAGACGCTTGTGCCAATTTACCATCCCGAGAGATCAATCAAAAAGGGACTGTTTTCATATTATTGTATTGGAAAAAAAACAGTAAAAAATTTGTTTTTTTTTTTTACAAAAATAAGAAAGAAGAAAGAGAAATGAGAAGGCAACACAATAAAAAGAATGCAAAGTATTTACTAACCTTTCGGTGTTAACACAGCACCCTAATCAAGGCAAGAAAAATCAAAACAGGTGGGAGCAGCGACCAAGCAACGATGCTATCTCCTCGATACCTGAGATCTGAATATTGGTCAATAGGCCTTCTCGTTTTCTTTCCTCTTCCTTATTTTTTGCCAAAGAAACAAATTCCTTCATTTTGTTCTTTAGAAATTACAATAGGATCATTTTGTGGTGGTTGTCCAAATTTTATCGTTGAATCCTTTTTTGATTTTCAGGAATTATATATATTGACTTGATTATTACAACATTCAGATCTCAGGTATCGAGGAGATAGCGTCGTTGCTTGGTCGCTGTTCCCACCTGTTTTTAATTTTTCTTGCCTTGATAAGGGTGTTGTGTGAGCACCGAAACTTTGGTAAATACTTTTTGTGCTTTTTTATAGTGATTTGATAATAATAAAAGTAAAAAAAGAGGGAAGAAATAGAAGAGAGAAGGAATTACATATTTTTATAATTTTGGTTGTTTTTTGTGATTTGGAACGAGTCTCTAAATTAATTTTCTCACTATTTGTTATTAGGGAATGTCCCTCAATTACGTGAGGAGGCTTTTTTTTATTTTAGATCCCCTTCCCCCCATTCTAAGGGTTGCTAAGATTTTTGTGACACCCTGTTGTGTTCAACATGCTTCGTTACTTTATAAATTAATAATTGTCATTCAACACTCAAAAAAGCTTGTTCTAAATCTTTTTAAATATTTTCTTGAAATTAATTTTTAAAAATGAAAAATCGTTTTAAAATTTCCCAGCAAACGGATAAATTTTTTTTT
>CAKNXH010001927.1:7105-24008 GCA_932178445.1 Andricus quercusramuli | reverse complement strand
AACAGTTAAAAATTAATTTTTCTTCAATTTTCTAAAGACAAATTTTCTAAAAAATCTAACAGTTGGATTTTCAAAAGGCGAACTTTCTACGAAATTTAACTTCTGAAATTCGAAGAAAATTCAAAAGTCAAATTTTCAATCCAAATTTTAAAAAATTGCAAGAAGCATAATATTTCTAGGAAAGGGTCACCATACAAAAATTATTTTTTTGTCAATTAATAATCTTGCAATGGACTGTCGGTGAGAAATTTATAATATTAAAAAAATTGAAGGGATGATAAAAAAACAATAAAAATTAGCATGAATGGCACCTCGAATAAAATTAATTCTAATGAAAAGACGATCCTATCTGGGATTTTCAACAGCTGATTTTCAACATCAGAATTTACTAAAATTTGAAATTCAACTGTTGAAAATTGAAGAAATAAAATCGAATTTTCAAAAGTTTAAAATTAAAGAAAATTTAATTTTCAACAATTGAAAATTAAATTCTCTTCAATTTTAAACCGTTGAAAACACAAATTTCAAAAAATTAATTAATTTTTAGAAATTAAATTTTCAATTATTAGCAGGCGAATTTTCAAATGCGGAAATGTCAATAGCCATATTTTGAACAGTTGAAAAATTGAATCTTATACAAATAAAACAAATTATTTAAACAAAATTTTAATTCAAATTTAAAATAACAATTTGTATAGAGAAATTAAAGAGAATAAAAGAAATTAACTAAAATTTTAATTTTTAACTGTTAAAAAAATACGACTTTTAAATTTAACAGAAGAAAACAATTCAAATAAGTATTTCAACCTTTTTTAACTTTTAAACTTAATTTCTTTCAGAATCTGCAAAAATTTACATTTTCTCTCAAATTTTATAAACTCTATCATATTTGCATTATTTTTTAATTATTTCAAAAGATTTGAACCTTCTAAATGTCTTTTAGAATTATTAGAATTTTCTCAAGATATTTTTTAAAACTGCAAACTTAAAAAAATAGCCCCACATCTCCCACATTTTTTCTTAACAATTTCGAAAAACCTTCGAAAGCTTCAACGTATAATATCAAAATTCTCAAAAATTTTCATTTGAAAAAAAATAATTTTGAAATATTTTCAAATTTGATATTATTTCAAAAAATTACACTTCTGAATATCTTTCGAAATGATCAGATTGAAAAAAAAATTAATTTTCCAATTTTTTGAATTCTTGTGATATTGTCAAATTAAAAAATTTTGCTTCAAAATCTTTTAAATTCTTCTTTAAAATTTTGAGAAATCATTCGCGACTTTTAGTTGGCTTTCTCAAATTGCTATTAAAAATAATTTTTAAAGTATTTGGTATTCTCTCGATACCTTTCGAAATTTTTAAAAAGCTTCTTTTTTTTAAATTTAACAGTCTCCTAAATAACTTTTAAATTGTTGTAATTATTCCTTAGACTTTTTTTAATTTTCAAAAACTAAAAAATAGCCTTAAAATATTCCAGATTCTTTTTGAACAATTTTTGAAACCTTTTTAAATATTCTCTCAAAATGAATCTTTCAAAATACTTCAAATGTTTTCACAAATTATATCGAAATCCTTCAAAATGTAATTATGTTTTCAGTTTCGCTTAATGTTTCCTAATTTTTTATATATCTTTCAAAATGATTCGATTTTTTGGAAACATTTTTAAATTCTTAAAAAGCTTTTGAATTTTTCAAGGATTTTACCAATACACATGTACTTTTCAAAATTGCTTCCTAAAGAAATTTTTCCTGAATTTCTTAATTTTCAATTGAATAATGCGATGTTAGTTGAATTTTTTTAATCAGGAAGACTGATTGTTCAATAAAAAGAAAAATTTTCAACAAAATACAGGACTGTTTGGAAATTAAGTTGCATTTTCAACCATAGATATGAATTCTTAACTAAAACAATAAATCTTTAAAAGAAAAAAAAATAATCCAAAAAAAAAGTATTTCAACTTTTTTTAAATAAAAAAGAATTGAAACGAATCTTCAAACAAAATAGTTGAATCCTCAACTAAAATAGATTAATTTCAATGCAAGCAGTTGCATTTTAAAGCAAAAAAGATGAAAATGCTACTTCAAGGGATGAATTTTCAAAAAACTTTGAAACTTACTTTTTTCCAAAATTTGCAAAAATTTACGTTTTCTTTCAAATTTTATAAATTCTTTCATCTTTAATAATTTTTGGATCATTTCACAACATCTAAAGCATCTAAATGTCTTTTATAATGATTGATATTTTTCTTAAGATATTTTTTAACAACTGCAAAATGAAACAAATAGCCCAAAAATCATATTATATGAAAATCCTCAAAAATTACAATTTGAGAAGAAATAATTTTGAAATATTTTCGAATTTGATATTATTTGAAAAAAATTAAGCTTCTGAATATCTTTTGAAATGATTAGAATTTTTTAAAATTATTTTTTGAATTGATATTGTCAAATTAAAATATCTTCTAAATTTTTTCTTAAAATTTTAAGAAATAATTTACGATTTTTTGTTACCTTTTTCAATTTTCTACAAAAAATCATTTTTCAAAATATGAAGTCACTTAACATTTTTCCAAGAAACTTAAAAATTCTGTTAAAAATATATTTTTCCAGAAACCTTCCAAAATTGAACTTTTTTCTCAAATTTTTGGAAACCATCGCAATTCGTTAATTATTTTCTAATATTTCAAATATCTATTCTCTTGAAATAAATCTTTCAGAATCATTAAAAAAATTTAGCATCTTATATCGAAATTTTCGAAAAGCAACATTTATTTTTTGATTTTCTGGAATCTTTTCAAATATAATATAATTTTTCAAATTTTTTAAAAACTTCTAAATATCTTTAAAAACTATCCGATATTTCAAAAAGTAATTTTTCAATGAAAAAAAAAATCATGAGAAATTTTTCAGGGAATTTGAAACCTTTCCAAATTTTAAAAAAGGTTTTGATTTTTTGTTTAAAAACTTCTGAATATCTCTCAAGTTTACTAGAATTTTTTTGACATTTTGTAATCTTGTCAAATTGAAATTTTTTTATTTATAATCTTCCGGAGACTTTTTTTGAAATTTTAGGAAATCATTTGCAATTTTTTTGTATCTTTTTCAATTTTCTGTTGAAATTTATTTTTTTAAATGAAAATTCATTTGAACCTAACTCTTGATAACTTTCAAAATTTTCGAAAAGCTCCTTTTTTAGAAGTTTTCAAAATTGAATTTTTAAAAAAATTTTTAAAATATTTTGATTTCAAGTATTTAAAAATTTTTTTAAATCTTCTGTGTCTCCTAAATATTTTTTCAATTGTTTGAAGTTTCCAAATGAAAATTGTTTGAAGTGTTTCCAAATATTTAAATATCTTTATAAATGATTCAATTTTTAAAAAATTAACTTTAATAAAAATAAACAAAAAACAAACAGAATGAAAATTTTTGCTTTAAAATCTTCTACATTCTGTTTTAATGTTAAGGTATTTATTTGAGATTTTTTGAAATCTTTTCTAATTTTCTCTTGAATTTTTTGAAATAAAAATTCGTGTTAATTTTACACAGGAAACTTTAGAAAATTTGATATTTTCTTGAAACCTTCTAAAATTTTCAAAAAGCTTCCTTCTCTTTTTTAAGGAATTATCTTCTAGAATCAACATTTGCTTTACAATTGTTCTAAATCTGCTTAATATTTAAATAATTTTTTAATCCTTTCAACGCTTTCAAAATTTCTACCAAAAAATTTAATTTTTAATAATTGAAATAATTCGAATTTAGCGAATCAGCGCTATATTGGAAATCCAAAAATTTGATTTTATCAATACATCTTTATTTTAGTGATTTATTAACGTGATTAATTATTAAAAATATTCGAAAAATATTATGCTGCAAATCCCTATTTCAAAGATTTTATCATATCATTATTACAAAGAAGTCCGAACAAAAATTTAATGAGAATTTAATTTTTGCAATAAAAAAAATTGGATCATGCTGATTTAAATCCAAAAATTTGAAAAGGAATGTAATATTATTCTTTCATTATAAATGTTTGACGAGAGCAATAATTTTTGTAATGTGAGTTTTGTAAATCAAAAAACAATTTTTTGATTGAAAAAAATTGTTAATTTAAATAATAACTAAAATTTGTTAAAAATAATTTTACGTGAGGATTGAGTAAGAATTAAATTAATAGGCATCTAATGTACTGTCAGTAAGAAATTTAAAACATAAAAAAAAAAATTTGGTATAATATTCAAAAACCTAAAATTGTGTAAAAATATTATCTTGGTGTGAGTGACCGTTCGTTTAAGTGTCCCAACACCTATATTCCATACTTTTTTCAGTATGTGAATGTAGGTGGTTACCACCAAACGGAGAGAAAACAAACGAGGGGTGGTTCTGCCCTCCTGCTAGATGTAGTATAGTTGAAAGGGGTGGGGGGTGAGTTTTTGGGGGTGGGCGGTGTAAGCGTAATCGCTCTTGCCCTGTGCTCCCCCCTCCCCACCCCCACCCCACGGCCTCACTCACCCTGCAGCAGCCACTATTTATTGCCCACAGTCGGCCGGTTCACAACATAAATATGTTACACCTATGGCCACTACTAGCGAATTCTTCCAAAACTGTCTCTCTCTCTCGAAACCCTTTTTACGCTCCTTCCACCTGCGATAGGAGGACTTTATTACTCTTAGATCGATAAGTCCGCGATTTTGATTTTTTTCCCAGCGTTAGTATATGTAGTAGGGTAGGCTTGACTTCCTCGGTTGGAAAATAGTGAAATAGGTATATAGGTGTAAAGTAGGTTGGTATATGGGTATAAGGTTGATAGGTATATAGCTGTAAGGTAATTTAGGTTATTTGGTTTATGACCTCAATAGCCACCTACCTATATTGGGCAACAGCATGCAAAATAAGTATTTATATAAAAAATTATTATTATTTTTTTTTTAATAATGGTCGGCATCCTTAAGAAAAATAATCATTCAAAAAAATATATTTTATAAATATTTATTAAATTATAAGTAAGATTATTTTACATTTTTTCATAATAAATACATTTTTTCTTAATATACTTATCGTATTTTGTAATTGGCTTGTTGGGATTGATTTTATTTTTTCTTATAAATCATACTAATACACTTATTTATTTATGACAAAAAAGTTATACTGAATTTAAATTAATTCGCCCTTAAGGTGAATAAATTTTCAAATAAAAATTTTGTTAATCTAGTATCACTTTCGAAAATATTTGTTTAAAAAATGAAAATTTAATCAGCTTTGTAAAATTAATTTGGTTCCAGCGAAATTAGTTTACGTAGCCGGTTTGTCTGTTTGATGTGCGCATAATTTTGTTGAATGTTTCTCCACGCGGGTGCATTTTGAAACATAATACATTGTGAATAATTAAAGTTAATTTACAAACCTCACATTACATAATTGACTACTCTCGTCAAACATTTATAATGAAAGAGTAATTTTACATGCACTTTAAAATTTTGAGATTTAAATCAGCATAATTAAAGTCTTTTAATTACATAAATTAACATTTTGTTAAATTTTAGTCTGTTTTTTTTGTTATGATAATATAATTTTTATTCGTACAAACTTTGATTTAATGAAAAATTGAAAAATTAAAAAAATATATTTTTCGTCTATTTTTAATAATACATCACGTTCATAAATCTTTAAAATAAAGATATATTAATGAGATAAAAAATTTGAATATCTAACATAAAGCTAATTGTATGGATATCTCTAAATATTATTAATAATAAAGAAAATTTTTAAATGGTTCACATTAATACTGGGACATAATTCTGTTCTTAACAGTTTACATATTTTAAAAAAATTGTCCGAAAACTTCGAATTATTTGAAAAGGTATTTGGTAGAAATTTTGAAAGTGTTGAAATGAATAAAAAATAATTTAAATCTTCAGCAGATTTAGAAAAATTGTAAACCAAATGTTGATTCTAGAAGATATTCCTTAAAAAAAAGCTTTTTAAAAATTTTGAATTGTGTCAAGAGAATACCAAATTTTCTAAAGTTTCCTAGGCAAATTGAACATTAATTGTTATTTGAAAAAAAAATTAAGAGAAAATTAGAAAAGATTTCAAAAAATGTCAAATGAATACCTTGAACTTAAAAAAAAAATTTTAAGCAAAAATTTTCATTTTGAAAAGATTACAAAAATATAGGAAAAAATCTAGTAAGTTTAGGTGAGACTTGGAAATTTTTGAAAGATTCTCTAAAAACTTCAAAGCTAATAAAATAGATTTCAAATCCAAAACTTAGAAGATTTTTAAGAATTTTAAAAGGTTTCCAAAAAATAAAAAATTTCTTATGATTCATGGGAAAATTTTTAACGAGTTTATTTTTTGAGAAATTAATTTTGAAAAATCGAATCATTTTGAAAGATATTTAAAAGATTTGAGAAACATTTAGCGAGAATAAAAAAAAATTACATTTCAAAGGATTTTGATATAAAATTTTGAAACTTTTGAAATACTTTGAAGGATTTTTTTTCTAGATAATATTTAAGAAGGTTTGAAAAAATTTAAAATACTCAACGAATTGAAAATATTTTTTTATGTTTGGAAAAATGTCAATTTATAAAGATTTCTAAAAAAAAAGGTTTCAAAAATGTTGGAAGTTATCAAGAGAATACGACAATCAGACGAATTTTCATTGAAAAAAATAAATTCCAACAGAAAATGGAAGAAGATAAAAAAAAAAAAATTATTTTCTAAAGTTTCAAAAAAAGTATTCAGAAGATTGTAAATAAAATTTTTTTAATTTGACAGAATTACAAAATGTCAGAAAAAATTCTAGTTTTATGTGGATAACAGAATTTCTTACTATTTCTGGAAAAATTTTATATGGCTTTTTTCTTTGAAAATTTAATTTAAAAAAATCGGATAATTTACAAAGGTTATAAAAAAAAAGTTTTTGAAGTATTTTCGAAGGTCTCAAAAGTATACTAAATTTTCTTAAGCTTACTGGAAAAATTTTAAGTGTCTTCATATTTTTTTCAATAATTTTTAATAGGAAATTGAAAAAATTTAAAAAAATCGCGCATGAAAAAAAATATAGAAAAATATATGAATATGAATAAATAAATATGAATAAAAAAATTTTTAGAAGAATTTACAAGATTTCAAAGCAAAATTTTTTTATTTGACAATGTCACAAAAATTCAAAAAATTGATGTAAGAAATGCTAATTATTTTGAAAGATATTCAGAAGTTTAATTTTTTTAATAATATTAAATTTGAAAATATTTCAAAATTATTTTTTTTCAAATGAAAATTTTTGAGAATTTTGATATAATATGTTGAAGCTTTTGAAGGATTTTAAAAGATTCCTTTAGAAAAAGAGTATTAAAAAATATTTCCAAAATTGTCAATTAAACATCTGGAATATTTTAAGGCTATTTTTTAATTTATGAGAATTAAAAAATGTCTAAGGAATAATTAAAATAATTTAAAAGATATTTAGGAGACTCAGAAGTTTCAAAAACATTTGAAAATACTTAACAAATTGAAAATATTTTTAAAAATTGGAAAAAAATGTCAATTTTTAAGATTTCTAAAAAAAATAAGCTGTTTCAGAATTTTGAAAGGTATCAAGAGAATACCAAATTCAAACGCCTTTTTATTTAAAAAATAAATTTCAACAAAAAATTAAGAAGAATAACAGAAAATCGAGAATTATTTTATAAAATTAAAAAAAAAGTATTCAGAAGATTTTAAATAAAAAAATTTCAATTTGACAAGATCACAAAATTCAGACAAAATTCTAGTTTCAAGTGGATAACAGAATTCCTTAGTATTCTTGAAAAATTTTTTAATGATTCTTTTCTTTGAAAAATTTATTTTAGAAAAATCGGATAATTTTGAAAGATATTTAAAATTTAAAAAAATATTTCAGAAATAGTATTAAATTTGAAAAGGTGTTAGAAAATAAAAAAATGTTGATTTTTGAGAATTTCGATATAATATGCTAAACTTTCATAAGGATTTTGAAAGAATTATTTTAAGAAAATATATTTAAAAGATTGGAAAATAATGAACAAATTGTGAATGTTTCTAAAAATTTGAAAAAAATGTCAATTTTTGAAGATTTAAAAAAAACAGAATTTTTTTGAGAATTTTGAACTTTCTCAAGAGTACTCTAAGTTTTCTTAAGTTTCCTGGAAAAATTTTAAGTCGCTTTGGTTTAAAAAAAAATGATTTTCAATAGGAAATTGAAAAATTAAACAAAAAATCGCGAATGATTACTTGACATTTTTTAAAAGAATTTAGAAGACTTTAAAGCTGAATTTTTTAATTTGAAAATATCACAAGAATTCCAAAAATTTAAAAATTGATTTCAGAAAAACCTAATCATTTTGAATGATGTTCAAAAGTTTAATTTTTTTCCAATGATAACGAATTTGAAAATAATTCAAAATTATTTTCTTTTTCAACTAAAAATTTTGATATAATATGTTGAAACTTTCAAAAGATTTTGAAAAATTAATTTCAAACAATATTGAAAAATATTTCCGAAATTTTCAAGAAAAAATATGAAAGAATTTATAAAATTTGAAAGAAAATGTAAATTTTCTGCAAATTATGAAAAAAGTATTTTTGAAATTTGTTTGAAAATTCATCCCTTCAGGTAGAAATTTCGTCTTTTTTTGTTTTAAAATGCAACTGCTTGCATTGAAATTAATCTATTTTAGTTGAGGATTCAACTATTTTGTTGAAGATTCGTTTCAACTTTTTTTTATTTAAAAAACGTTGAAATCATCCAGGTTAAAAATTTAAACTTTTTAACACCGCCCCCCCCCCCCTTTGATATATATTTTTTTTTCAAACTAGAGACTTCGAAATATCTCAGAAAATACGCATCCTATGAAAAAATAACTGTAGTGAAAACTTTTTACATCCGGGGGGGGGGGGTGAAACCACCCCCCCCCCCGGGGCGGAAAAGGGGGGAAATTTGTAATTTCAAATGGGAACCCAAATTTTTTATCACAGTTTCAGATTCTCCTTTATGAAATAAGTACGTTTTATTCAGATTTTTTTTTTTATTCGCGACCCCCCCCCCCCCTACTCCCGGGGGGGGGGTGCATTTTTTCAATTTTGCTATTCCCCCTTGAAAATAAGAGGTTTTTACCACGGATATTTTCTTCATGGGATGCGTATTTTTTAGATTTTCGATGCCTCAAGTAAAAAAACCCACCCCGCATATCATTACTACAAATCTTATAAATGAATAAAAAAATTAAAATTCGATGATCTTGTCCTTACGAAGAAAAGAGAAACACCTAATAAAGTTACACGATTCGAGGGTTTGTAAAAGCAACGCTTTAAGAGTCTGAAGTGGTGAGTAGGGTGTAGCGTCGGGGGTTGAGCTGAAAGATAAAAGAAGGACCAACTGTTGAATATCGGCCACCCCCATGATAAGTGGCAGTAGGGTGAACAGGGAGGTCCCACCGACCCAACCTCGACCGTATTGCTATCACCAATTTATGATGCATAATTTTTGTTAAAAAAAAGCCATATCCCTGAGGAATCAACACATTGAAAGAACCAACCCCCGAAGGATCGGAAAGATCACTCATTTTCGAATCAAAACAACTACCCTGAATTTTTGATGTATTGTTTTGGTTTCAGATAAAACTCACATTCCTGGAGAATAATTCCATCGCACAAATATTCCACTCATGGATCGAAAAGAGCACTCATTTTTGATTAAAAATGTTATCACCCGTTTTCGATTAAAGTGTTCATTAACCCCTAATTTATTGTCCATATTTTTTTTTGGAAAGGAAAATTACAATCCTGTAGAAGAAACCCTTGGGAATATTCAACCCCTCAAGAATCGGATACCTCACTCATTTTCGATTAATCGTGTTATCTACCCCTCTGGATAATATATCAAATCTTAGTATTAGCTGTAAAATATTCATTTTTATTCCATCGGAGAATTAAAAATAAATAAAAAAGCTCTGAAAGCTCACAGCATCCGCCTACTTACAGTGAACTCACTGCCTCCTCGCAAGCTTCATTTTTCGAAACATCATCCCCACGGCGTCGGTCTTCTCCCCACCCCTGGTCAAAGTTTCGCCCCTCTTGAGCTTGCAGCTTTTGGAAGCTTCCCTCACGAAAGCTCAATACCGTTTCCCCTTCCCCTTTTGTACTAAACGCGTTGAAAAGCTTGTCCGCAGGTCGAGGCAAATAAAAGCTCGCAAGCTCGCCAAAGCTTCGGTTCTCGGAAGCTCCGCGAAACACGTGCACCCCCGTCGCGCGGCACGTGGTGATTGTCGGTGGGGCTCGAAACGAGTCGCAAGCTCGTCGGCTGTGGTGAGCTTTCAAGCTTGCGGATAGTGATTGGTCAGTGGGAGGAGCCTGCGCACGCTTGTGGGCGTGGCTTATGTTCGCAGGCTGGAATAAGCTCGTGGAGATGATAGGACACCCCCCCTCCGTAGAGGCACGTCTTGGAGGTGGCCACCTTCCGAGGATAGGGACTGCCACCCCCTTCACCCCTTTTACCCCCTGCTGTCTATGGAGGTCACACCTTTCTTCTCCGTCTCTGAGATTTTTTCAACTCCTTCGCTCTCGAGACTACCCCTTCGGCGAGGCTTACCAAGATTGTCTGAAAGAAAGGGGTGGGGGTGGTTTTGTCAATGATCAGCGAGTTGAGGGAGTTTTTAATTTTTTTTCATAGAGTAACTTTTCTTGGGTTGAACATAGGTCGTTAAGGAATTTTTTAATTTAACCCCTCGAGAAATGATTTTGGGTTTCTTATCTTTCACCCCTGAAGAGTGGGCAAAAATCCAAAATGAGTGATAAGAATTCGATTTTTTGTCACTTTTGGATAAAACTTGATACAAGGGGGTTTCTGTAACCGCAGATTTTGAATCCAACGTCAAAAATTATGAATTTGAACCACTATTGAAAATTTCAAGTGTTATTGAACCTGACCACTTCAGGGTGTCCAGCAATTCTTAGGAACGAAATTCAAGACCTTTTCCAGGTTTTTCCAGATCAAGAAGTGAAATTTTTTTCAGGTATCCTTTTTTACATCAAATAATGAAATCATTGTTTGTTATAGATGTAAAAAATGAGCCATTTCATTCATTATTGGCCTAGAATTTTTAAAGTAGGCCGTACCATGAATAAACAAATTTTCAATTTTCTGCGAAGATGAGCCGTCTTTAAAATCCTTGAAATCTTTGTGAAATCTTTATGAATTTTTTTAAATCTCTTGAAGTACTCAAAATTTTCAAAATCTTCCTCACATCTTTAAAAATTTTTGTGACATTTTTATAAAATATTTTCTTGTGAAATGTTTCTATTCGTTGAAATTATTAAATTCTTTAAAACCTCAGTGAAATCTTTTGAAATCTTTTTAAATTTTCGTAAAATATTTAAAACCCTCGAAATCTCTTAAATCTTTGCGAAATTTGTTGAAACCTTTCGAAATAGTTTAACGCCTTTGAAATATTTATAAAATATTTCATATTCGTTCGAAATCACTGAAATATTTGAAATCGTTTAAAATCTTCAAAATTTCTTGAAATTTTTGATATCTGATGTACTGTATCTTTTTTGGAATCTTTGGAATTATTATATTCTTTTGAAATCTTCAGAAAAATTTTCAAGGATTTCAAAGAGGACTTACTTCTTCGAAATCCGTGAAATCATTGAAATTTTTGTGAAATTTTTTAAATCTTTGTGAAATCTTTGAAATCTTCTAAAATTTTTATGAATTAATTGAAATCTCTTGAAGTACTTAAAATCTTCAAATTTTTGTGAAAACTTTTGGAATCTCTTCAAATTTTTGTTGAATATTTGAAATCACTGAAATCTCAGATATTCTTGAAATCTCTGAAATATTTGTGAAATTTGTTGAAAGCTTCTGAAATAATCCTGTTGAAATGTTTAGAAAAATTTTCAAGGATTTCAAAGAGGACTTTCTTCTTCGAAATCATTGAAATCTTTGTGAAAATTTTGAAATCTTTGTGAAATCTTTGAAATCTTCTAAAATTTTTATGAATTTTTGGAAATCTCTTGGAGTACTCAAAATCTTGCAATTTCCGTGAAATCTTTTGGAATCATTTCAAAATTTCGTAAAATATTTTAAATCTTTAAAATCTTCTTCAATTAAAAATTCAACTATCTATTTGTATAATGAAAACTTTATTTAAAAATATATATTTTTGGTTGATGCTTCATTATTTGATATTAAAATTCACCTCTTTGATTAAAAATTCAACAATTTTGTTCAAAGTTTGTTTTTTCCGTTCAAAAGTAACTATTCCATTTTTGGTTGAGAATTTATATTATTAGTTGAAAACTAATCTTTTTTGGTTGAAAATTAACTTTTTTGTTGAAAACGAATATTTTTGGTCGAAAATGTAACTACTTCGATAGAAAATTGAACTAATTATTTGAAAATTTAACTATTTAGGTGGAATTTTTTTTTCATTTCGAAAATTAATTATTTATTCTGAAAATCTAATGACTATTCATTTTTTGTTAAAAACCTATATTTTTAGTTGAAAATTAAACTATTTAGTTCAAATTGCATCTATTTGATTTAAAAAGCGTCTTTTGGTAGAAAATTAATCTTCTCGGTTAGAAAATCAGTGATTTGATAAAAAATCCCACTACTTTCTAGAAGATTTATTAATTTTGTTAAAAAATCATCCATTCATAAAAATAAATAAGAACACTCTTCAAAATAACAGAACACTCTTGGAAAACATAATTTGGGGTATCTGAATTATTTTTTTACCTTTGATTTTTGGCCCTAAAATCATATTTTTTGGTAAATTTTTCAGATTAAAAAAAAACTTGAACGTTTTGAGAGTTTGAACTATACCTTAAATAAGTGAAAACTGTAACTATTATTTTTGTGTAAAATATAATTAAAATAAATTTTGAACCAATATTCTGGGTCTTTAAAATGATATTTTGCTTTTTGTGTTTTTACAAAATATATCTTAGATTTCAAGATTTGCATGAATTAATTTTATAATTAATTTTATAAAATGTAGCAAACCATCTCTTAATGTTTGAAATCTAAGAATTATCGAAATTTTGACATTTTTCTTATTGGAAAGATGCTATTTTTCTTGTCAGAAATACAATCTTCATTTTCGTCCGACCCTAGCTTTACCTGATCTACTGATATATAATACACATGCAGAGCTTTTAAGATTCTTTTTGTTTAATTTTTTTTTCATAAGAAAAATAAAGTTTAGTTGAATAAGTAATAATTAAAAAAATACTATTTGAAAGGTATTTAGTACTTCTAATACAAAAATAGGGGGCGTTTTCTCAATATAATGTGTAAGTTGAAAGAATTTTCAATTTTTTGTATCTTTGAAATAAACTTGGACAAAGTACATATTTTTAAAATTTGTATTTAATCTTCCCTGAAAATGACTTTCCAATAAATGTTTCAGAATTAAAAAAAAATACGTCAGAGTTATAAGCGTTTGAACCATACCCTAAGGATGTACAAGTTAAAACAATTTATGTAAAAAACAGAATGATAATTTGTCGAATAAATTCTAAATTGATGTTATTTCGCAGCAATTTTCAAATTTTAAAATAAAAAAAATGACATTGTATTTTATTTAAAAGAAATGCAACTTTATACCCTGCCTGACATAAGCCTTACCTGATCTACTGAATTATAATACAAATTTACACATGCAGACATTTTGAAGATTATTTTTACAAAACTCTTTTATCAAGGAAAATAAAAATGGTTCGAATAATTTATTAGTTTGGAACACTGTTTCAAATATGTTTAGTACTTTTAATAAAAAAATATAACCGTACTAAAAAAACACGTTAACTTTTAACGCCAGAGTGAATAAATTCTCTATAAAAGTTTACAACGTGGAATATGAAATAACGAGTTTATTGCACAAAATTGATGATAAAAGCAATATAAATGGATCGGAAATTACGTATTTATACAATTTTAAGTTTTTATTATAGAATTTATTGAATAAATATTTGATGACTATATTGAAAACTGAGTTCAAATACTAATGTAAAATTTATTAACCATAATTCAAATGCATAATTCCAGAATTTAAGAGGAAAAAGTTGAATAAAATATATTTAATAATCTTTCTCGTTTTAGCATTCCATAAATAATTTATGTCCTTTTTGCGGATTTCCATACTTATAAATTAGCCCCTTATCCGAATCAAAAAATGTTTTAGTATAAAAATAAAAAAAACAATGTTGACCCAGAAAGATAAAAAAATAATCATTCAGATTAATTGATTACCAGTATTGAAAAATACATTTTTTTCAATAGTGTTTCAGAATTCACATTTGAAATCTATAAACAGAATTATAATAAATAAATTAAACTTTTAATTAAAAAAGTTAGTATCCAATCGAAACAAATAAATTATCAACAGCTCAGATAAATTTGCAAAAAAAATTAATTTTTTTTACAAAGAAAGCCGAATTTTTACCAAAAATGAGATATTTAAGTTTTAAGATAAAAAAATTATCACTCAAAAAGATAAATTTTCAAATAAAAATAAAATAATTAAATTTTCGATAGCAAAATTAGTTTTTAATTGAGAAAAAGGCGAATGATCAACAACATAGTTGAATTTTCAAACCGGAAAAATTATTTTTTTACGATGAAAGACGAATGTTCAACAAAACATTTGAATTTCCAACGAAAAAAAAGACTTTCCAAAAAAATTATTGAATTTTTTACGAGGTATATTAATTTTTCTCCAAATAATTGAATTTCCAAGGAAAAATATCAATTTTCGAAAAAAAATCAATTTACACCCAAATAGTTGAGATTTTAACTAAAATAATGAAACTCCAACAAAAACAAAAATACATTTTTCATAAATTAGTTCAACTTTAAACCATGAGCTGATTTTTTAAACAGAAAAAAAATGAAATCTGAACAAAATACGTAATAGTTAATATTGTAAACTAAAGAATAATACATTTTTGATTAAAAGCAATTGAATTCAACTTGATGAGACAAATTCCCAATAGAAAAATTAAATTCTTAACTAAAAAAAATTAGTTGCTTCTAACCAAAAAAGATCAATTTTCAATTTAAAATATAAATTTTCAACCCGAAATGAAATAATTACATTTTTATTCGAAAAAATTAATTGTTATTAAAAAAAGGAATTTCAAACAAAAAAATAAGATTTTCAACCAAATAGATATACTTTCAACTAAGATGATGAATCTTCAAAAACAAAAAAGAATAAATTTTCAGGAAGAAAGTTCAATATTCGAACAAAAAGTATTTCAACCAAAAAAAGAAACAAAAAATTTTCAACCAAAAGGTTAATTCTCTCATGAAGAAGATACATTTCAGACAAAAAAGGATAATATTCTAGAAAAATACAAGAATTTTCAATCAAATATTTGAATTTTTAGAAATAATCAGAAAAGAGGAAATTTCTGGAAAACAGGATAAAAACAAAAAATCATTAAGAGGGAGAAAAGAGTTCATGGATCGCCCTTAATCTGTTTAGATAATATTTTCTGTGATTCGCTCCTTCAATTACACTCCATGTCCCGTGTAATAGAAGTTTCGGGGATTGCCAGGGCCACCTAAACCATTCCCAATCGTAATGCATAATATTGCGCAATTTACTGCACTGAGTACTTGCGCAATGCAGCCCTTCCGCGGCGAGAGTCGGAACCAAAACCGGACCGGACATTCATGTTTTATACTTAAAAGTAGGAGAGGGGTGGTCAGCTTCAGTGGCACATGTCATTCTGTGGGGGAAGGGGGGGGGCACTGAAATGTCAAAAATTGTCACCGAAAATTGTGATTTACATTTTTTTCCCCAACTGGTGTGTCAATTCTCTTTCAGGTGGACCCTCCCTTCCAACTGACACTTGCTCCTAATCCTTCGTCTCAACAGCAGCAAATTTATTGACCCTCTCGTCCAACTATTCGAAAATCGTTCAAACAATAAAAATTTAGCTGCAATTTCTTGCAATTTTTTTTTAATTGATCAATACGCAGCAAATTTTACAGCAATATTTTGCATAAATCTTTCCGGTGAGTGTGATTTATAGTCGTAATGAAACTTTGTACACAGTGGTCAGATGATTTCCAGGCAGAGCGGCTGGACGGGACGTGTATATTAGATACCCAATTTCGGTGGTAATCCAGCCATAAATAACTTTGAATTATATTTTCCAGCGAGGCGGACACCCCGAACCATTTGTTTCAGAAGGGGCTATTTAGCCGTTAATCGCTCAATTAAATTGGATCGTTCGGATTTGCTTTAATCCATTCTCGACTCCGTGATCGGGCGACGCACGCTGTTTATCGCACTGATATTCCAGCACGAGATTGGAAATGAAATATCGGAGATGCGGCCTCCAGTCGAGCACAAAGTGATTTCCAGTAAAGGAATCATTCAGAAACTACAGACACTGCCACACTAGGGTGGTCCAGAATATTTTTGTTTCGAATTTTCATGAATAAAGTCTGGGAATTCGTTCGAGTCCACATCAGAATCAATCCATTTTAACAGAACAAAAAAAAATGTCCGAAAGCACAATCCAATCTGATCAATCTTTCGAAAGTTATCGTGCCTACAAGATACTACAGACGGACAGACAGACAGACAGGTAGGCAGGCAGAGGGGCAGATGGACAGACGGACATACAGACAAACAAACAGACAGACAAACAAACAGACAGACAAACAAACAGACAGACAAACAAACAGACAGACAGACAAACAAACAGACAGACAAACAAACAGACAGACAAACAAACAGACAGATAAACAAACAGACAGATAAACAAACAGACAAACAAACAGACAGACAAACTGACTGGTAGGCAGACGGACAGACGGGCAAACGGACATACAGCCAGACAAACAAACAGAC
>CAKNXH010001926.1:75481-93746 GCA_932178445.1 Andricus quercusramuli | reverse complement strand
ATGAAAGAAACAGTTACATTTTTGGTTAAAGAAATTAATTTTCATTTAAAAAAAAAAATTAATTTTCAACCAAAAATGAATTTTTTTAAACCATGAAATAGTTAAATTTTCAGTTTGAAATTTCAATTTCAAACAGAAAAAAGTGAATTTTCAATCCAAAAGATTAATTTTCTACGGGAAAATGCCAATTTTCAATAAAATACATAAATTTTCAACCAAATAGTTCAATTTTCAACAACAACAAAATTCAATTCAATTTTTAAAAATTTACATTCAAGAATGAATTAGTCCCATTTTTGGTTAAAGAAATTAATTTTCAAACATAAAAAAATTCTAACGAAAATGAATTTTCAAAAACAGTAAAATAGTTAAATTTTTAGTTTAAGAATTCAATTTCAAACAGAAAAAAGTGAATTTTCGATAAAAAAGAATAGTTTTCTACTGGAAAATGATATTTTTCAATAGAATACATAAATTTTGAACCAAATAGTTTAATTTTCAAAAAAAAAGATCAATTCAATTTTTTGAAATTTACAATTAGGAATGCAATAGTTACATTTTTGGTTGAAGAAATTAATTTATAAAAAATCTAATTTGTAACCAAAAATGAATTTTTTTAAACAATGGAATATTTGAATTTTCAATTTCAAAATTCGATTGCTACCAGAAAAAAAGTGAATTTTTTTTAAAATATTCAAATTTTCAACCAAAGAGATCAATTGCCAACTGAACAGTTGAATTTTTCAACCAAAAACATGAATTTTTAATTATAAAAATTAATTTTCTGCAGGAAAATACGACTTTCCAACAAAATACATGAATTTTCAACCTAATAATTAAATTTTCAACTAAAAAAGATAAATTTGAAATAAAAAATTATGCATCTTCAACCAAAAAAAGGTTTAAGATTAGTTCAACTTTGAACCAAGGAGTTGAATTTTAAAATAAACAAAAATTAATGCGTTAAGAAGATTGATTTTCTACCTAATATACAAATCTCTAACAAAATATTATATAAATTTTCAACAAAATAGTTCAATTTTCAGTTAAAAATTTAATTTTCAATTAAAAAAACGAATTTTCCAAAAAAATAGGTCAAACAGCCAAAGAGTCCCAAAAAGTGGAATTTTCAATTTAAAAAAAAACTGTTGAACATAGTTGATGAATTTTCTACAAAGTAGATTAAATTCTCGTCAAATAGTTAAACTTTTAACCAAAAAATGAATTTTGAACTAAAAAGATTAGTTTTCTACCGAAAAAGTAGAATTTCCGAAAAAATAGTTCAATTTTTTAAATATTTCAAAGATGAATTTTTAATTAAGAAATATGAATTTTCTGTTGTAGAAGATTAATTTTCTACAAAAAGATAAATTTTTAACTGATAGAATTAATCGTAAAAAATATAATTTTTGACGAAATAATTGAACTTAATATAAAATACGACTTTTCTACAAAACAATTGAATTTTTAAACAAAAAAAAATCAATTTTGAACCACATAGTTGCATTTATAACCAAAAGGGATTATTTTAAATTGATCAAAAAATTATGAATTTTCCCGAAATTATCCTAAAGTTCCTAATTTAAAGAGTTGGGAAAGAAACTAATTTTTCTGCCAACAAATGTACAAAGAATGCATTTGTTCACTTAATTTGTTTGGAAAAGTCATTTGATAATTCAATAAATTATGAATTTTGCTGAAATTATCAGAAATTTCCTCATTAAAAAAATTGACTTTGAAAAAATCGAATTTTTATGTGAAAAAGTGCCTGATCAATGAATTTGTTCATTAAATTTGTTCATAATATGAACAATAAAAATCATAAGAAAAATTTGTTTCATTATAATATTGTTTCCAGCCAAATTTCTTGCATAATAACTTAAAAAACCGCAAAATTATGGAAAATCGTAGAAAAAATGCTTTCAACAAATATTTTGTTTATAACAAATTCTTTTCTTCATTATATAATATTGCAACATCTTCAACTAATATTACTCTATTGAATTTAGGCGATTTCAACAATTTTCCTGTAATTACCGAGCAGCAGGAACGTCAAATAGAAAAAATTGCAATTTTCTTCGTTATATTTGTTTATTTATAAAAAAATTAATAGCCTGATTCAGAAATCAGGCTTGACAACTCTCTTAGAAATCGTATCAGCTTTTTTTGGAATTTTTTTCTGTCCAAATCGGTCAATATTTGTGGGCTGTACTCCAACAAGTATTGCTGATCAATCTTTCTAGCAATCACCCCAGGCGGAGAGCTTCAGAAAGTCATCATATCAAAATATAATATCTGAAATTCATACAACAACCACATTCTGCGGATTTCATCCATTTCCAGTGTGATCGTCATTCTGTTGATGTCGTTGGAGAACTACCCTGCAGACTTTGTACAGCCAGTTACATAAGTCCTCTTTAGAGATTGTGCTGCACAGTTACGTGGATGCAATCAAAGTGAATGCACCCCGAAGCGAGCATGCAATCGCATTACGCTGTTGAGATGCTTGTGAACTTTCGCTCGCTTCGCACAAATAAATGGGTATTGAGCGAGGTCAGTGAGGTGTAAGAATTTTAATGCGACTCGACCTCAATTAGTCGCTTCGTGCTTAAAACCCAACGTGCTTAGCAAACTAAAAAAATCCTATTTCATACATTTTTATTTAACTAAATGTATTAGGGGCCGTACTTGAATTACGTAACGGATTACACAGCCACAAAAAAATGGTCCTTCGAGCCTGGAGGTCAGACCATGTTGACTATTTTTTTTTTTTTTTGGGTCGCTGAATCCGAATCCGAGGTCCAAAAACCCCCAGCAAGTCAGGGTCTTGACACAACCTCAAAGAACCTAATAAAACTTTTTTTCCGAGTCCGGGGGTCAGACCATGTTTACTATATGTTTTTGTGGTCGCTGGATCCTAATCCGTGTCCGAATCCTCTGAACCTTAAATTTGAAAGGAAATTCCATTTAGGATGAATAAATTTCACGAGTTTCTTTAAAAATCAAAACCCCGACGTGCTGGAGTTGTTTAGACCACGGATTCGGATCCAGCGACCCCAAAAACAGGTGATAAACATGGTCTTACCCCTGGACTTGAAAAAATAAAAGTTTATGAGGTTTTATGAGGTTCTGTCAGAACCCTGACGTGCTGAGATTTTTCGGACCTCGGATTCGGATTCAGCGACCCAAAAATACAAATAAAATACAAACTGTAACAAAATAATTCTACTCACCACACTTTTTTAACTTTTTAAACTTCAATTTAAAAATTTTCAAATTTGTTACTCATTTTCAAACAAAAAAATTTATTTTCTACCATGAAAGATGACTTTTTAACCAAATATTCGAATTTTCCACAAAATAATTGAATTTTCAACCTAAGAATATAAATTCCCAAGAAAAAGTGTCATAGCTTATATTTCAATCAAAAGAAATTAAATTTATTTTTTTTTTGAGTTTTTTAAAACCAAAAAGACGAATTTTCAACAAATAAAGATTTTTCACTAAAGAAAGAAAATTTTACCTAAATTGTTGAACCTTCAAGCCAAAAGACGAATTTTATCTACAAAAATTGAATTTACAAACAAAAAATATCAATAAATAAAATAAAAAATAAAAATAATATAAATATATTTTTTAACACAAAAATATGAATTTTAAACAAAAAGTACATTTTCTACGAAATAGTTAAATTTTCAACAAAATAGTAGACTTTTCTACAAACAGTATGACTTTTTGACAAAATAGTTCTATTTTCAACCAAACAGTTGCATTTTTATCTAAGAAAGATGGAATTTCTCGTAAAACAGATGAATTTTTTATTTAAAAGAAAAAAAAGCTTCAAAAAAATAGTTGAATTTTCATCCAGAAAAGATTTCATTTCTCAACACCAAAAAAATTACCTTTCAACCAAAAATATTTGGATTTTTAACCAAAGAGATGAAATTTCTTACCAAAGGATATGAATTTTCGACTACAACATTGAATCTTCAATTGAATAGTTGAATTTTTAGCAAAGAATATTAATTTTTTATTAAAAAGGTAAATTTTTAAAATAGTTAAATTTTTTAACAAAGAGATGAATTTTCGACTGAAATCATGAATCCTTAATAACAAAAAAAAATTTTCAGCCAAATAATTTAATTTGCATCCAAGTAGTTGAAATTTGAAACAAAAAGATGAATTTCTAACAAAATACATGATTTTTCAGCCAGATAATTGTATTTTCCAATAAAAAAGATTAATTTTCAAACCAATCCAGAATAGTTAAATTTTCAGTTGAAAAAATTAATTTTCAACAAAAGAAATATTTTTCTGCAAAGGAGTTCGATTTTAAGCAATAAAAAAAAGGAAAAACGATTTTTCAGGAATGGTTATGTTCTCAACCAAAGAGATACATTCTCAAATTGGAAAGATAAATTTTTAGAGAGTTGAATTTTTATTTAAAAACGGTACATGTTAACCCAAGTAGTTCTACCTCTAACTAAAAAAAGATCAATTTAAAACAAAAAATGGAATAGTGTCATTTCCAGTTTGTAAAATTATCAAAATATGATTTTACTTTTCCTCCCTCACTCCCCCTCCTTCCGCCTACATCCCCTCCCAACCCATTATTTTTCTCCCCTCACTTCTTCTTGTAACCCTAACCATACCTTCCCAACCTCCCTCCTATCAATTCCCCTACTTGACCTTCCTATCACTTTCCCTCACTTCTTCTCACATCTCCTACCCAATACTTCCACGTTCTGTACTTTTCACCTCCCACCACCTCTCATCACTCGCCCCACTTCCCATTTGTTCTCAACACCACCTCCCCTCACTTCTCCTACTCTACTCTAATAACTTATGCTCACTGAACCTACTCGCCCTCTCCTCGTTTCTCCTATACACCTTATGCCCACCTACATTCACCCTTCACGTATCATACCCCTATTTCCCTTCCCTCACTTCCTATACTTCCCTGTTCATCATTCTCCTCACTTTCTCTACTTTCCCGTCTTTTCCTCCCATCACTTCCTTAACTTCCTCCATTCTCACTTTTCCTATTGTACTCTTATCACTTCTGCCCACTCACCCTTATCGGCCTCCACTTATTTCTCCTATAAACTCCTTCCTCACCTACCTTCGTCCGTCATTTACCATATCCCAAGCCCTCTTTTCTCACTTTCTGTATTACGCCTTTACGCCCCCAGTTCCCGTACTCCACTCAAATCACTTCTGATAACTCTCTCTACTTTTCCTCTTCTCATTTCTCCTATAAACCCTCTTCTCGCCAAACTTTGCCCGTCACTCACCATATCCCCTGCCCTCTCCCCTCACTTCCGGTGTTACACTTTTCCACCCTCGCTTCGTATACTCCTCTCTTATCACTTCTATTCACTCATTCTACTCGCCCTCTACTCACTTCTCCTAGAAAACCCTCCCCTTGCCTATCTTTAACACTCGCTTACTATATCCCCAGCCCTCTCCCCTCACTTTCACTACTTTTCCTCCCCTGGATTCTCCTCACTTCCCCGACTTTTCTTCTCCTCACTTCTTCAACTTTTCCCACCCTCACTTCCCTCTACTCAACTCCAATCACTTCTGCTCACTCACCCTCATCGTCGTCCACTTATTTCTCCTATAAAATCCTTCCTCACCTACCTTCGCCCGTCACTTACTATATCGCAAGCCCTCTCTTCTCACTTTCTGTATCACGCCTTTCCGCCCCCAGTTCCCGTAATCCACTCAAATCACTTCTGCTAACTCTCCCCACTTTTCCTCTACTCATTTCTCCTATAAACCCTCTCCTCGCTAAACTTCTCCAGTCACTCACCATATCCCCAGCCCTCTCCCCTCAGTTCCGGTGTTACACTTTTTCGCCCTCGCTTCCATTACTACTCCCTCATCACTTATACTCACTCACCCTACTCGCCCTCTACTCACTTCTCCTAAAAACCCTCCTCTTGCCTATCTTTAACACTCACTTACTATATCCCCAGCCCTCTCCCCTCACTTTCACTACTTGTCCTGCCCAGGATTCTCCTCATTTCTCCGACTTTCCCTCTCATCACTTCTCACACTTTCCCCACCCTCACTCCCTCTACTCAACTCCAATCACTTTTGCTCACTCACCCTACTCGTCCTCTACTAAAATCTTCTAGTTACCCTTTCCTCAGCAAACTTCGCCCGTCACTCACCATATCCCCAGCCCTCTCCCCCCACTTCCTGTACTGCACCTTTACCCCTTCAGTTCCCCTACTTCAATCTAATCACTATTGCTCACTCACCCTACACACTTTTTACTCAATTCTCCTATGAACCCTCCCATCGCCTATCGTAAACTCTCCCTCACTATATCCCCAGGCCCCTCCCCTCACTTCCGCTACTTTCCCTCCTATCATTCTCCTCACTTCCTCCTATCATTCTCCTTACTCCCTCCTCTTTCCCTCCCATCACTTTTTCAACTCCCTCCATCCTCACTTCCCTTACTAATCAATTCTGCTCACTCACGCTGATCGCCTTTTCTCACTTCTTCTATAAACCCTCCACTCACCTACCTTCCCCCATAACTTACCATACCCCCAGCCCCTGCCCTTACTGCCCCTAACTCAACGTCCCGAAAAAAAGTACGATGTACGAACATGGGGTTATGAAACTCTAAACATGTGGAACAAGAAAGAAAAAATAATCACGCGCAGCTCCTTTCTCATCTACAACTGAAATTTAGTGATTGTTAATTCTCTTTTGTTAATGCTCTTTTGGCTTCAACGAACACATTCTAATCACGTGTCTAGTGCGAAAGAAAGGGTAAAAGCAAATTTTCAGATCTCATTCAAAAACCATTATTTTTATCAAACATTTTATCGTACCTTGTGTCTTTTTGTCCAAAAATTGAATTTGTTTATTTGTAATGTTATTTTTCACGATTGAAAGAAAAACTACGCGTCCTGCCAAAAAAACGAAGCAGCTTTTTTTGGGTGAACGCCTTTCGTCTATTTATTTTTTTCGTAGCTTGCGTAATTCATGAAAACTTTGTAAATCTTTTTTGAATGCCTATCTTTTGTCTTTTTTTTTTGCATCTTACAAAGTTTGACCAAAAAATGGAATTTTTGATTATTCATCATTTTTTGTGTGATAAAAATTTCAAATTTTGATTTTTCAGAAAAATTCAGGAAGATATTATGATAAAGTTGCAGGGTTTTCGAAAATCTATTTTGAAAATGCTATTACTCTGATAATTTTCCTTTTATCAAAAAAAGTCGTGAGGATAAATTTTTCGACTTCCCCACTACTACGAATAAAAACCCAAAAAAAAATATATTTGGAAATGTTTAAATCTTGAAGAAATGTTCTAAAAAATTTTGAAAATTAGTGATTGTGAATTCTTTGTTGTTAAAGCTCTTTTGTCTTTAACGAACACATTCTCATCACGTGTGTCGTGGAAAAAAAATTATGAAAGCAACTTTTCAGATCTCATTCAAAAACATTTTTTTTATGAAACATTTTATTGTACCTTGTGTCTTTTTGTCCGAAAATTCAATTTTTAATTTTTAATGTTATTTTTAATGATTAAAACAAAAATTACTTGTCTTGTCAAAAAAAGAGCAAAAACAAAGTAGCACTTTTTTAGTTGAACAAATGTCTTTTTTTCATAGCTTGCGTAATTCATAATGACTTTGTAAATCTTTTTTGAATCCATAATTCTTGTCTCTTTATCTTCTTTTGTATCTTCCATAGTTTGACCGAAAAATGAAATTTTTTTAAAAATTATGTGATACAAATTTGTAGGGCTTTCAACAAGCTACGTTTTTTTCTATGAGAAAAAAACGTAGCTCTTTTTTATATCGTGCGTTGTTTGGCTTAAAATGTCAATTAATTGTTTTTCCTTTATTTTGAAAATGCTATTACACTGAAAATTTTCTTTTCATCGAAAAAAGTCGTGAAGGTGAATTTTTCGACTTTCCCAGTACTACGAATAACCGTATGTATAATTTTCAAATCTTAAAGAAATGTTCTCAAAATTTTTTTAAATGCTCTTACTTTTCGAATTTTTATCCAAAATAACAAACAGACATAAAAATTCATTCAGACATACATTCAGACAGACACCTTCTTATTAAGATGATAATGTGAAAAGAGTTTATTTCAGTATAAAAATTTAATATATTTTTATGCAATTGAGAACATAAAAGCAACAAAAATTCAATCAAAAAATCTCTATAAAAGCATTAAAAAACATTTTGATCCCATTTCAGGATCAAATTGATCAACCCGCATTTACCGTGAATCGGAATGCTTTCAATTTTCTTCAGTAATCGCATGAAGAATGCAATCAGTCAGGTTGCATTTTCCTGCTAGGTTTCCTCTAAACGAAATATTTTACTCTTTGAAGAAAACAATATTTTCTACTTTGCATGAAATGCGGCTCTATGTTTAGCATATAAATTTATCGCAATTTTGATATCGTTTAGAGGCACACTTAAGCCATGCAAATTTGCAAGAAGCAGCGTAGAAAGGCCCTAGCCTTCTCGAGCTTCTGCTTAGCTTCCCGAAGCTTTCAGGATAATGTCGAACATGTTCTCGAAAGGTTATGCAAATTGTATTTTCATCTTGAGTAGGAGTTCAAGAAGTCACTTCATTTCACTACATATAGTGGATAATTCACACTATGTACCCAGAAAATGTTTTAATGCCCTAACTAAAACAAGTTGTCTCTTGTTTAATTTAAACAAAATATTTAGGAAATTGGTAGACGTCTTCATGTTAAGAATCAGCCAAAAATCTCTGTCATGAAAAAAAAAATGTCCTTCCATATCGCGATGAGTTAAAAATAATGAATTCGGATAATTAAAAAAAATCCTCATAGGTACGAAAATTATGGTTTTTTTTCTATGTAAAGTTTAGGGTATTGAATACTAATAAAAATATAACATTTTTCAAGTCAGAATGTTTTTATTATAAGAAAATTTCATTTCTCAAGATTCAAGATTCAGTTAATGGTTATTAAGAAAGAAAGTTAGGCTTTTATGTATGATACGTTTTTAGTTGCAATAAACAAGCTGAACGTAATTTTCTCAAATCTGGAAAACATTGTTAGATAAAATGTTCTTGTAGCTTGTGATCTTTTTACAAATAGTTTCTTTTTCCATCTTTAATATATTTTTACAACGAGAGTGTATAACAAATTTTTAGATATTTTTCGGTTAAGCAACTTTTGTCTTATCATTTTTTTCCTGTCTTGTGTCGTTTTTCCGAAAATTAAATTTTTAATCTTACTTTTTACGATTAAGAGAAAATCTACTAGTTCTATCTAAACATTATAATCAACAAATTTTCGTATCCTTATTGGGTGAACAACTCTAGTCAAATAATTTTTTTTCGTACATTGTGTCATTTTTTTTTCAATTTTTAGCTTTGTCGTTTGTACAATTTAAAAAAAAAAAATTCACGAACCAAACAAAAACTACGCGTCGTATCATAAAGTGGTTAATCAAACATACGCAGATTTTTCTTGGATGTACAATTGTAATGTATAGAAAACTTTTTCTTTTTTTTTTCTTTGTTTGTATACTTCGCTTATCAATGAATATTGAACAATTTTTTAGACATCTAATAATCATTTTATTATCTTGCAACTTTAATTTTTCCTATAATTTTTCAAAAGTTCTGCAAAAGTAGTGATAAAGTTCTTTTAAAATTAATTTAAAAAAAAAAATTATCCTTTTTTTAATAATCTTGATACAAATTTTTTATTTATTCACAACCTTGCGAAATGCATAACATTTTTATAAATTTTGTGTTCGAAATGTTCAAAAATTTACATTGTGTTTCAAATGATTTGAAATCCTTGCACATTTTAAATTATTTTGAAATCTTTTCAAAACTTCAAATATTTCGAACTTACTCGATTATTTTCCAAATTAATAACTGTTTAATTGTCATTTATCATTCAAAAGTTTTTAAAAACTCTTTTTGAATATTATCTCAAACTTAATTTTCCAAAATAAAAAATATTTTTCAATTTCTCCAGCAAACTTAAGAATTTTGTTTTATTTTCTCGAAACCTTCAGAGATCCTTAAAAAGCTTCAAAATTCTATTTCGGAATCTTCAAAAATCTAAATTTATTTTTTTACTTTTCGAAGTCTTTTCCAGTTTTAAATTAATTTTTGATCTTCTCAAAACATGTGAATATCTCTTGAATTAACTAAAATTTTCTTCCCCATTAAGCTACTAGAGAAATCGAGAAAGGAAACTTTTTTCAGAAATACAAAATCATTTTAAATAAACTATAAACCAATAAACCACAGAACTACTGATTTCCGTTCGGGTGCTTTCCCATTAAGCTACTAGAGAGAGCAAGAAAGGAAACTTTTTTCTAAAATACACGCATTATTTCGCTGAATGGTGCAAATCAAATTTTGCAAGGAATCTGTATTATCATCAGAGAATAACAGAAAATATTTAACGTCACTTCAGATTAGATGGAGCTATTAAAGAAAACTTATTTCAAATAATTTTTTTTCATCTAGTCTGAAAAAAAAGTTAAATATTTTTTATTATTTTCTAGTGATAATACAGATTCTTTGAAAAATTTGATTTGTACCATCTAGCAAAATAATGCGTGTATTTGAAAAAAAGTTTCTTTTCTCGATCTCTCTAGTAGCTTAATGAGAAAGCCCCTGAGCGGAAATCTTTTCCAGTTTTGAATTAATTTTCGATCTTCTCAAAACTTGTGAATATCTCTTGAATAAACTCAAATTTTCTTTCCCATTAAGCTACTAGAGAGATCGAGAAAGGAAACTTTTTTCTGAAATACACGCATTATTTCGCTGGATAGTACAAATCAAATTTTGTAAGGAATCTGTATTATCGGTAGAGAATAACAGAAAATATTCAACGTCTTTTCAGACTAGATGGTGCTATTAAAGAAAACTTATATCAAATATTTTTTTTTATCTAGTCTGAAAAGACGTTAAATATTTTTATTATTTTCTAGTGCTAATACAGATTCCTTGAAAAGTTTGATTTGTACCATCTAGCAAAATAATTCGTGTCTTTAAAAAAACAAGTTTCTTTTCTCGATCTCTCTAGTAGCTTAATGAGAAAGCACCTAAGCGGAAAACATAAGTTCTGTGGTTTTTAAGCGAAAGGAGATGTTTTTTCAGAAAAAAAATTATTCAAAATAACTTTTCTTTCATAGACCCATCTAGTCTGAAAAGACGTTAAATATTTTCTGTTATTCTCCAATGATAATACAGATTCCTTGAGAGAATTCAATTGCTATTTATGCATCAAAATTCCATAATTTTACTTGCATATTAAAAATTTGTTGAATTGAACAATTAAAATTGTGACGTTCAAAGTTTTAATTTAATTTTAATTAATTAATTTTTTAATTACTTCAACTCGATTTTAAAATTGTTTAGTTTTTAATATTTGATTGATGAGTGTTCGTATCAAATGAAAAGTAAATTATTGATAAATATTCAAAAAGTGTTCTTTCTTGATTACCAAATTTTTAATTAAATTGCGTTTAAAAATGGAATATTTTACATTGAAACAATATTTGGATAGGATTTGGAATTGTAAAGATTTATAATTTTTCATAATAATTCACGTGAAATTAAAAGCGTTCTAATGATTCTTCTTCAATATCTCTAGTAGCTTAGTGGTAGGGCATGTGACCGGCAATCAGTTGACCTGGCGTTCGAATCCCAGCGGCGCGAAAGTAGATTTCTTTCTGAATAAATTAAATTTAAAGTAAAAGTAGAAGTTATGGTTGTACTTTCTTGTAAAAATTTTTCCCACCAGGGTTTTTAAAGTAAAATATTTTTCATCATCATGACGAAGAATAATAAACTTCGGCAATTTACAAAGTTCCGTTTCCATAAAACTAAAGCCGTCTCGAGTATGGTATATGATAATTGAAAATGTGACGTCTCTGAAGCATATGTGCTCTGTATATCAGCATCCTACTTGTAGGAACTGCGCTATTACATCGCATAATAACACCCACCCATCCTCCTGAGATACTGCAGGCTTTATTATATGAGCCCCGATTTTCTTACAACAATGTATAATGGAGAATAATGCAGCAAATACTTAGATTCTCTGAAGATAACTACCAAACTAAACTACTTACGAGCACATGCCCCTACTGGAAAGCAGTCTTGTTTTTATTTTCTAAGATAAACGTAAAGGAAGCTAAGGTTTTGTGCCACTCTCTAAATCTGAATTAGTAAAAATTTCTCTAATTAAATTAGTAAATAATGAAGTCAATTCATCTAAGAATAAATTATTTTGGTCATACGGACCAGTAAAAATGATAGTGGATTCAGTTGTCATGAATCAATCTTTATTGGTCAATTTGATGAAACCAACGTACGTTTCGACCTTGATGCAGGCCTTCTTCAAGGTAATACATAACCTAAATTAACATAATATATGTGGATGCAATAAACTAAAAACATTTATAATGAAACCAATTGTAAACAAAAAATATTTTAAATTTACCTATAGTAAATCTTCCAAGACATTTCAATTTTTGGTTATTTTCACAAGAGAAACAACATATTTTTGGAGTGAACCAAATTTAGTTGTTTATTTATTATTTAAAACATTAAAATTAATAAATAATATAATTTGAATAGTGTCCTTTAGAACATTTAAAAATTGAAACCTCAAATTTTCGAGGCTCCAATATAGTAATTTTACTATATTTTGGTTAAATCGAACGAAAACAGTGTTTTGATTTGAAAGGACAAACATGGACTAACATAATGCATTATGGATGAAGTCATATTTTCATGAGTGATTAAGAAAGGCGGATATTTAGATAGAGAGCCAAATTAAAAGTGCGCCAAAGTAAATTGGATTTAAAAATTTATATTACATTTTTATTTTTTTTTAAATTTGTATCTAAATTGGTTATAAATGTTATAAATCCCTGGCGGACCGAACGAACGGAGCGGATACGCTACAGCGTATCCTTATAGTATCCACATCGTATCCTCTCCGTATCATGCAAGAAGAACTGATTAAAAAAGGAAGATGAACATTTCACTTATTGAAATTCGGATTCGACGTGAAATTTTGCGTTAAAAGGTCACGGAGTAGTCGCAATAGTTTTTCTTGCAACATTAAAAACTTTCAAAAAATATAATACTTATCGATAACGTGAACTGAAGGCGACTTCAAACGCATCGTTGACGGATAAAGCCTATGAACTGCTACTGAATGACGATGCGTTTGAAGTCGCCTTCAGCGCACGTCATCGATAAGTATTATATTTATTAAATGTTTTTAATGTTGCAAGAAAAACTATTGCGATTAGTCTGTGACCTTTCAACTCAAAATTTCACGTAGAATCCGAATTTCAACAAGTGAAATGTTAATCTTTCTTTTTTAATGAGTTCTTCTTGCATGCTACGGAGAGGATACGATGTGGATACTATAAGGATACGCTGTAGCGTATCCGCTCCGTTCGTTCGGTCCGCCAGGGATGTTATAATGTTATGAAATGTCTTGGATGATTTAATACAGGTAAATTTAAAATATTTTTTGTTTACAATTGGTTTCATTATAAATGTTCTTAGTTTATTGCACCCACATATATTATGTTAATTTAGTTTATGTATTACCTTGAAGAAGGCCTGCAACAAGGTCGAAACGTACGTTGGTTTCGTATGACCAAAATAATGTATTCTTAGATGAATTGACTTCATTATTGATAACAACGGTCGAAGAAAATGTCACAGTGTGGTAGATATTTCAATCACTGTACATTGATAAATTAGTAAATGTATGGTTCACTAACAAAATAGTAATATTTTGAGATTTGACTTTTAAAATAGTAAGTATTTTACTAATAAATTAGTATAATTTTACTAATATCAATTAGTAAACATGGTTCACTATTATTTAGTAACTTCGCTTCACTAATTCAATAGTAACCTAGCGCGATCACTAACGAATTAGTGAACTGTAATGATTCCGATCAATTGTGTCAGAATTGTCAGAAGCGAAGGGAAGTGGTCTCGAATTGTTGAACTGTGGTGAATAAATTTATGAATCAAAGGACTTATACTCGTGTTATTGAGTAAGTACATAATGATCAACTATATTATAAATTAATATAGTAATTAAATTGTAATATTATAACTATTCTAATATATCATTTAATTTTGAGGCTAGATTAATCAAAACGAAATTTTTATTTCAAATAATGATGATGAAGATTCTGCAAAAATTTTGATAGGTAAAAACATTATTATTAACAGAGTTTGAGAACGCTCTTATCAGGGTTTCGACACTGAATGTCGATTTCAACATTCGCGAGGCTATTTGCAGGGTGGTTTGTTTTTTAACCAGGAATTCAACCAATTTTTAGAAGAAAAATCTATCTAATCACTTGAAATATCTCAAATTTTATATCGTTTGAGGATATAATACAATTTAAAATAATCTTTCTATATTTTCTCTTTTTGGAAAATTATTTGCGAATTCAAAATAAGTTGGATTCCAACTTATTATTTTAATGTAAAGTTCAGTTATTAACTTTTTAGATTATATTTGTGAGTGAAATTTTTTAATTTTGATGTATAACTAAAAACTGAACACATATTGGTTTAGAAAAAATTTTAAGTAATTTTAAGAGGTACTTAAAATTATTCCGAAAATTGTGAAAGCTTTCATAAGAATAGAAACTTTTTCTTAAGATTACTAGCAAAATTCAAAATGATTTTTTGTTTAAAAAATTAATTTTAGGAGAATATTCAGAAAGATTAATTAATTATTTCACAGTAAGTGTGACATCTCATAATATAAGCTATTTTCGATAATTTGAAACTTAAGTAAATTTCATTACTTTGTTGAAAATTTGACAATTTTGCTAAAAAATAATTCGAAAATTCAACTGTTTTGTTGAAGATTTGGTTAAAAATGGTATCTTTTTGGTTGAAAATCACAAATCTTGGCTGAAAATTAATCAGTTTTGGTTGAGGGTTCAACTATTTTGTAGAAAATCAAACATTTTTGGTTGAATTCAACAGCTTTTAGTAAAAAATCGAAATCTCTTGTGGATGAAATATCAACCGTTACACTTTTTGTTAAGAATTCGTCGTTTGTTGTTCATGATTCATCATTTTGGTTGAAAAATCTGTTTGTTTAGATCAAAATTTAACTATTCATTTAAACATTTTTTTGCTAATGAATCTATTTTTTTCTGAAAATTTAACTATTCTTTGTTTGGTTGAAAACCTTTCTTCCTTACTTAAAAATTCAACTTTCTGGTTGAAAAATTTTTTTCTGTGGAAAACCCTTATCTTCTATTTTTGATGAAAATGTATTTTTCCATTAAAAATTTAAGTATTCTATTTCAAGTAAAAAATTAATTTCTTTGGCTGAAAATAGAATAATTTTGTTGAATATTCGTCTTTTTTTTGGTAGAAAATTTCAGTATTTTATTTTTATTTGAATTTTCTTTTTCTTAGTTAAAAATTCATGTATTTTATTGAAAAATTGTCTTTTTTGTTAGAAAATTCACCTTTTTGATTGAAAATTTCACTATTTGGTCGAAAATTGAATTTTTGGTTGAAGATTCATCATTTTTGGCAAAAATTGAACTATTTTGTAAAAAATGAGATTTTTAAATTAAGAAAATCTATTGTCTTAACTAAAAATGGAACTATTCCATTTTCTATCGAAAATTTATCTTTTTTGATAAAAATTCAAAATTCCTGGTCAAAAATTCATTTGCTTGGTTAAAAAATTACCATATAATGTGCGAAAAAGGCGAAAAAAATGTAAAGAAAAAAAATACGATACCAAAGTAAATTTTAATACATGATCGAATGTTTAACAAAAAAATATGTTAATTTTGAATAGAAGACATATCAATCAATCAAAGAAAAAAAATCAATCAAAACCAGAAAAGGCGAATATTCAACAAAATAGAAGAAATTTCAACCTAGTGGTTGAATTGTTGACCTAGGAAATTAATTTTCTAATGAAAAACAAATGAATTTTCAACTGAAGTACATTAATTTTTATTTAAAAAGATCCGTTTACAAACAAAAATTAAATAGTTATATTTTCAGCCTCAAAAATTGATTTGCAGAAGAACAAAGGAATTTTCATCAAAAAAGTTAAATTTTCAACGTAGGAGATGAATATTCAACAACAAAAAAACAGATTTTTTCCAAATTAGTTCAAGTTTCAACCAAGTAGTTGGATTTTCAGTAAAAAAATATGTTAAATTTTAATCAAAAACAGTTGATATTAGTCAAAAAAGACAAATTCTTAATGAATTTTTAGTTAATATTTTATTTATTTAATATTTATTAATTTTTAATTAATATTATTAATAAATGAAATAGGTGAATTTCCAACAAAATATTTCATTCTTCAACAAAAAAGATGAATCTTCAAACAAATAAATAAAATTAACAAAGAAGTTAAACTTTGTACCAATCAGTTTAATTTTCAAGGAAAAAATGGTAATTTTAAACCAAAAACAGTTTAATTTGACTTGAAAAAGGCGAATTTTTAACTAATTACATGAATTTTCATCTAAAAAGATCCGTTCCCAAACAACAACGAAATAGTTACATTTTCAGTTTCAAAAATTGATTTACAAAAAAACACAGGAATTTTTGTCAAAAAAGTTAAATTGTCAACGATGAAGATGAATATTCAAAAAAAAATATATTGTTTCACAAAGTAGTTCAACTTTCAAGCAAGTAGTTGAATTTTCAATTTAAAAAAATGTGAATTAAATAAAAAAACATATAAATCAATTAAATAGATAAAAAAATCTATCAAAACCAGAAAAGGCGCATATTCAACAAAATAGAAGAAATTTCAACCTAGTAGTCGAATTTTTGACCTATAAAATTAATTTTATAACAAAAAATAAAAACAAGTTTTCAAGTAAATACATGGATTTTCAACCAAATAGTTAAATTTTCAACTAAAAAAGATCCATTTTTAACGAAAAATAAAACAGTTACATTTTCAGTTTCCAAACTTGATTTACAAAAAATCAAAGGAATTTTCTTCAAAAAAATTGAATTTTCAACGAAAAAGATTAATATTCAACAAAAAAAGATTTTTTTCACAAAGTAGTTCAACTTTCAACCAAATAGTTGACTTTTCAGTCAACAAATATGTTCATTTTTAATCAGAAATTTTTGCATTTGTTACTAAAGAAGATCAATTTTCAACTTAAAATGAAATAAGTTAATCTTTAATAGATGAATTTTCACCTGAAAAAGACAAATGTTCAAAAAAATAATTCATTTTCAAACAAAAAATAAATAAATCTTCAACCGAATAAAGAAAAAACTAAATACATGAATTTTCATCTAAAAAGTCTGTTAAAAAAAAATAGTTACATTTTCAGTTTGAAAAATTATTTTTGAAAATGCAAACAAACTCCCCTCAAAATTGTCAAATTTTCAACCAAGAAGATGAATCTTCATAAAAAAAATTTAATAAAGTAGTTAAACTTACCACTAAGTATTTTAATCGTCATCCAAAAAATATGTTAATTTTTACTTAAAAAAGAGTTGATCTCAGCTAAAAGAGACCAATTTTCAATAAAAATATAACAAAATTTACAAAATAGTTGAAAATCAAAAAAAAATTTGTGAATTTTTAACCAAGAATATTTGAAATTTCCAACACAAAGATATTTACAAAAGACATTGACACTTTCGGTTTGTCAAATATTACTATAGAAAAAAAAAAAAAATAAAAAAAAATTGTCCAAAAATGTAAATTTTCTTTAAAATAAAACAAACTACTTTTTACTTTGAATTTCGACATACATTATTCACGAGGCGTACACAAACAGTTCAAAATTATTGTTCCATCACAAAAAAATGTAAAATATACGATCGATTTGAAAAAAAAAAAAATTTTAAAGTGTGTCATTTTTAAATTTAGCATTATTAAAGATATCACCCCAAGTGAAAAAAACAATTCCAATTGGATTTTCCGCTACAAATATTTATTTTCAATTTAAAAAATGGTTTTTTTAACAATATAATTCGTTTTTTAACCAAAAAGACTAATCTCTAACCCAACAAGTAAATTTTGGACAAAAAAGTTAAAATTTAAACCAATAGTTAAATTCTCAACTAAACAAAAATTTAATTTTACATCAAAAGCAAAAATTCATTTTTAAAAAACAAACGAATATAATCAAAATAATTAAATTCTCAATGGAAAAAAAATCGTTAATAAAAAAGATGAATTTTTAACCAAATAGATGAAATTAAG
>CAKNXH010001926.1:30170-63157 GCA_932178445.1 Andricus quercusramuli | reverse complement strand
TGGATTTATATCCACTGAATTTTCAATCCGAATGAATCCGAATCAATCCGAACTCGGATTTATATACACTGAATTTTCAATCCGAATGTATCCGAGTTCGGATTGAGTTGGATTCATTCAGATTGAAAATCCTTTCAGGTCAATCCGAGTTTGGATGCATTCGGATTATAAATTTGGTTAAGATTTATACGTATTGGAAGTTCGGATTGAACCGGATTGAGTTGGATTAACTTTTGACCAATTCGAATAGAACGAAATGTAGAAATTTTTCGGAATGGTTCGAATTAAGTTGGATTGGTTCGAATACAGATTCCAGAATGATTCGGATGACTTCGGATTGGTACGGAAGGAATTCCTATCCGATACTTTCGCCAGGGTATTTATGATACAAATTTATTTGATTTCGAAAATTATCAATTTTCCAACAATTTACGTCTATCGGTATTTTTAGTATTTTTAACCGGAAATATAAATTTTAAAATAATGATTGGATTTTAGAGGCTAATAATTTTTTAACAATTTTAGGTTATGTCAACGACTTTTATAGGAAATCCGTTTTTCAGAACAAACATAATTAGGTTTCGAAAAAGATTTACAATTAAAAACAATTTTCTGTTTATCATGTTACTGTTTTTCATCCGAAATTATTGTTATTTTAATTAACAAATTATTAAATTTCAAATAATATTTGAAAACTTTCAACAATTCAGATTATTTTGGTACGTTCCAATTATGAATTCGGATTGATTTTTTCGTTAAAAATTGAAATTTAAAAAAAAATCATTAAATTTCAAGGAAGATTCGTAATTTTTGAACAATTTAAGGTTATGTTGACGTCCTGCATCCAAAATCGGCATTTTGATTAAAATTTTTTTTTGATTTTAAAGAAGATTTGAAGTTTATTTACATCTCTAGGTTAAGTCGTTCTTCCCAGAAAAATCAAAATAGGTTTCAAACAAGATTTAAAATTTTGGAACAATTTAAGGTTATGTTAATGTTTTTCACTAAAAATCGGTTATTCAAAAGAAAAGTAATTGATTTTCTATAAAGATATCAATTTTTTGAACGTTTTCAAGTTACGCTGGTGTTTTTGACTAAGAGATTTTGATCGTGAAGAAGATTTACAATTTTTGAACGATTTTAGGTTATGTTAACATTTTTCACAAAAAATCGGTAATTTTTTAAAAGAAACATTATGTGTCAAAATATTGTTTTTACATTATGTTAGTTTTTTTGTCTTAAATTGCTGTTGTTTATGGAAAATTATTTCAAAGAATAATTACAATATTTGAACAATAATAGGTTATGTTAGCCTCTGCCACCAAAAAGCGGTTACTTAAAACAAAAATCAATTAAAATTTATGATGAAACAAACAATTTTAAATAACAGCACAAAAACATATAATAATTCTGAACTTAAAATACCAATATTCATCAATGATAAAAAAAATTGCCCTGCTTTTCTTCTCTGTTATTTTAGATGACAGATACAACAAAAAACAAAAATTGTGTAAATTGAAAATTTCTATTTCCTGAAAAAAATATCTTTGTCGTTCGCTCCGCTGAGAATCGAACCACAGGTCTTAAGATTGCCGGTCGGGTGCTCTCACCACTAAGCTACTAGAGAGCGCTTGTTTATTTTCCAGTGCAAAGAAAATTTTTTGATTAGTTAGAAGTAGTTATGATGGTCCGAAAAATGTAATCTAATCGAATTAAATCTTGCACTTCTCCATCGAAGTCGATAATCTAGAAACTCAGCACGGACACGAACCACTTGAGCTGTCTAACGTCCTCGATGTCGGTAAGGTAGAAATTTCGTTAGGAGAATTAAGTCCTGAATTATAAAATTCTGACAAATTTGGTTTCTGGGATGCTCTGAATGGAAATTTATGGTATAATTTTTCAATTCAAGAAGAAGAGGTGTATTATATTTCTTCGTACGTGTGGCGACTCGTGCCTCTCGAAATTTCAGCTGGAACAATCGACCACCCTCGAGACTGCGAACCGGTATTTGTCCCACGAAGGGCGAAACGAGTCCATAAGAACCTGGTGGACCAGACCCTCGAATCACTGAACCTCCTTTTTTTCTATTTTTTTTATTTTTTTATTAGAGCCACCACAAGACTATTCTTCCAATAGAAAAAAATATCTTCTCGATAGGCGGAAACTTATATGAACTCGATAAGAAAGTTCGAGGGTGGTCTCAGGACTGTATCCGTCTCCAAGTCAAGCAGAAAACCTGTCTACTGACAAAAAAAAGGCAATCATCAATCAATATTTAAAAAAATGTACAACCTTTCAAAAATATGATTTTCATTATTTTAAACACAAAATTCCATTTTTTTCGTAGAATCTTATTTCTTGGTTAAAAATTCGCATTTTGATCGTGAAAAGTCGACTAAAATCTTTTTTAACAGAAAATTCAACTATTTTTTTTTTTAATTCATCTTTTTGATTTATAAATTCATCCTTTTTTGTGGAAATTTCTTTTTTCATGAGAATCCAACTTTTTATCCAAAAATTATTCTTTTTTGCTTGAGTATTCAACTATTTTATTTGAAAGATTTAGTTGAATCACTTTGTTAAGAAATAATTTTTTTTTTTTTTAGTTAAATTTTTAGTTGAAAATTCATCTCTTTCGTTGAAACGTTAACTATTTTCTTGAAAATTAATCTTTCTAAATTGAAATTTCAACTACTTGGGTAAAAGTCAAATTTAACTGTTCAGTGGAAAAGTCTTTTCTTTAAATTAATTTTTCAACTGAAAATTTAACTCATCCGTTTGTTTCGTGAGAAAATAATTTTTTGCTGAAATTATATTTTATATTTGTAAAATTTTCTTTCTTCAGTGAAAAATTTTCATTTGTTGAAAGATCAAAGAATAATTTTTTTAACAATTTATGTTTATCGATTTCGTTAGTGTTTTTTACCGGAAAATCACATTTTTGAAGAATAATTAGTAAATTCTTAAAGTTTATAATTTGTGAACAATTTTAGGTTATGTTAGCGTTCAAAACCCAAAATTCGTATTTTAAATCAAAAATCATTATTGATAGAACAAGATTTATTTCTGAACAGTGTCAAGTTATTATAATGTTTTTCACAGTAGAGCAGTTTTTTTTAACAAAAATCATTAGATATTTCAAAGAAGATTTACAATTTTTGAACAATTTTAGGTTACGTTGACGTTTTATTTTGAAAATTAGTATTTTCAAACAGAAATCATAACTTGAACAAGATTCAGAATCCTTCGACAATTTTGTATTATAATTGTGTTCTATAGCGAAACTTAGTTTAATAAACGATTTAATATTTTAAAATCAAGAATTGAATTTAGGTTATGTCAGCGGTTTTCGTTGAAAATTGGTATTTTTAAAGAAAAATTCAACGATTTGATTGTTTGCTACCAAAAAGGAAAATTTTCATAAAAATACTTGGATTTTTGACCCTCTAGTAAAAATGTAAACCAAAAATATAAATTTTTAAAAAAAGTTCAATTTCTAATCGAATAATTGAATTTTCTATCAAACTGTTGAATCTTTAACCAAGCCAGATCAATTTTCAATTAAAATATCAATTATTCAATTTTCAACCCAAAATGAAATAGATACATTTTCAGTTTAAAAAATTACTTTTCAGATTATTTTTAACTAAAATAATGAATTTTGAAAAAAGACATTTTTAACAGAAAAGTTCAACCCAGAAAATGATTTTTAAGCACACAAGATTAATTTTCTAAAAATATAAAAATATTTTGATTTACAACTGAGAAGGTGAATTTTTGAAAAATATAAATTTTTAAAGAACTAGTTTAACTTTCAAACAAGTAGTTGAATTTTGAACTAAAAAAAAATTAATATTTTACAAAATGGTCACATTCTTAACCAAAAGGATGAATTTAAAACCGAGAAGATTAATTTTCGACCAAAATAATTACTTTTTAACAAAATACATGAATTTTCAAGGAGTTTTTCAATTGTTCGCGTCTTCGAGACGCATCGATCAACCTATTGTTGAATCTTTCATGACCTAACAGTGCCAATTTATGAGGTTTCAAAAATTGGTTTATACTCTTTATATGAGGAAATTTTTTTGATATTCAAAGTACAGCAATATAATATTTAATGTATTTGTTCGCGTCTTCGAGATGTATCGATCAAGCTCTTGTTGAAGCTTTTATAAGCCATCATCAACGATTTATAAAGTTTCAAAAAAATGGTTTATTCTTTTTATACAAGAAAAACTTTTTTGATGTCCGAAATACAGCAATATGATATCCATTGTATCTGTTCGCGTCTTCGAGATGTATCGATCGACCTATTTTTTAACCTTTTATGACCCACTAGTACCGATTTATGAAATTAAAAAAAAAGTTGGATTCTGTCTATATGAGAAAAAATTTGTGTATATTACGAATACCATAGTAATGTATCTGAAATGTTTGTTCGCGTCTTCGAGACTCATCGATTGACCCCTTGACGAACTTTATAAATATGATCTCTTCTCATCTGGCAATACCGTTTGCCAATTGATTTTTTGTGAAATGCACGTTTTGTAATTACATATATATAATATACATATTCATAAGACCCTAATGCTAATACATGAATTCTTTTAAACAATTTTCATAATTGAGTCAATTAAATCTGACATCTTCCGAAAAATCAGTAAAGATGTCACTAAAGACCGATATATAAATTTAAAAAATATATTGTTTATCTCATTGATGAGAGAAAAACTTTTTATTGTTGGGAATACAACAGTAATGTATATGATATATTTGTTCGCGTCTTCGAGACGCTTCGATTGCCCAATTGAAGAATTTTTCATTACCTACTATAACCTACCAATATCGTTTTCGAATTTTTCAAAAAAAATTATTTACCTGGCTTACAAAAGGATTTTTTTTCTGTTTGGAATATAACAGTACTGCATTTGATGTAATTGCTCGCGTCTTCGAGACGCGTGGATTGATCTAGTGACGAACTTTCGAATCTTTTATAGTTTGACAGCCAAATGGAATTTTTCATTATTTTTTTGGCTGATCAAAATTTGAATTTTCGATTTTTCGAAAAATTCAGACAGTTATGAAAATATTGTAAAGTGTTCAAAAAGCAGCGTTCTTCTCCTTCTTACTTTTTTCATATCGTGCATTTTTCGGCTTAAAATGTTCATTTTCGTTTGTTTTTTGGATTTTTGAAAATGCTATAATTCCGGCAATTTTTTATATCAGGAAAAGTCATAAAGATATTTTTTCGCCTTTTTGCGTGCTACTGATAACCGTACATAGAATTTTTAAATCTTAAAAAAAAGTAGTCTCAAAAATTATCAAAATGTGTTTACTTTTTGAATTTTAATCCAAAATAGCTGGTTAACGAAGACGTTCTTTCTTTATAGGCCATAAAAAAGTGTGCCAAAGCACAATCCAATCTGATCAATCTTTCGAAAGTTATCGTGCTTACACGATATACATACATACATACATACATACATACATACATGCATATATACATACATACATACATACATTATTCACACATACATACATACAAACATATACATACATACATACATACATACATACTTGCACGCGATGCACACATACATACATACATACATACATTCAGTAAGACATACAAAAAGACACCTTCGTAAAAATCGTTTTTCACTGACTCAGGAGGTCTCAAAACATGGAGATTTGATGAAAACCGACAAAATGAAATTTTACATAAAACTAATACATCATCATTACAATGATAATGTAAAAATTTGTAGATCTTTTTTAGGTGCACAATTTTGGTCGAATCATCTTCTGTCGTGTCTTGCATAGTTTGTATGCAAAGTGGAATTTTTGATTTCTCATTATTTTTTAGTCTGATCAAAATTTGAATTTTTGATTATTCAACAAATTCAAAAAGTTCTTATGAAAATATTGTAGGATGTTCAAAAAGCAACAATCCAATCTGATCAATCTTTTGAAAGTTATCGTGCCTACACGATACTACAGACAGACAGACGGGCATACATACAGACAGACATACATACATACATACATATATACATACATACATATGCAAAGATATACATACATATACAAACAAACAACATACATACATACAAACATACATACATACATGCATACATTCAGACAGACAGACATGCAGACAGACACCTTCGTAAAAATCGGTTTTTCTGACTCAGGAGGTCTCAAAACGTGGAGATTCGATGAAAACCGACAATGGCAAATTTTACATAAAACTAATTAATAATAATAATAAACTTCTCATTAGAATGAGAATGTAAAAAGAAGAAACAGGAAACATCCATAGACTTTCGCAGTGGTATTTTATATTTTAAATAACAAATTTTAAAAGACACAAAAATATTAGCGCGCTTGTTTATTTACTGATGATTAATTAATTTAAAATGGTTCAAACCTAATAATTATATGATTGTTTGCGGCTGAAAAAAAAAGAAATAAAAAAGAAAAAGTAAAGGAAAAAGAAAAGTCGAAGAGGAAGTGAGAGATGTAGAGAGAAATGATGGAATGAAAGAGGAGGGAGGTACTTCACGCTGAATGCCAGGAAAGTCTGCCAAAGAAACAAAAGCCTGAAATTGCAATGTTTTTGGCACACAAACATCGAAACAAAGTGCATCAGTGTGGTGCACTCGCCGGGATTCTACAAGTGGTTGACCCTGGCAGTTGCCACAGAGTCTGACTTCGAACCACGGGCCAAGGGTAAGCGTGCAAGGGCCCTTAAGGACCGACAAAAAATTCCCGATTCCAGAGATCTCGGCATATGGGGTTTTTTTTTTTTTCTTTCTTAATTAGGTTAACATCTGAGTTAAACTTTCAATTTAAACTTTCTTGCAGATCTTTCATTCAAAATTATATATGATATATTTTTTATGGAAGAGAGGCATGATTTCTGCTCATATGGAAGAATTTTGAAAACTTTATTATTATTTTACCATGAATATAGGAAATTTTGAAATTTTACGGTTAGTTTTAAAACTGATGGCTAATTTATGAATTTATCAAAAATTCTTAACATTTCAGATTCTTATCGTCATTTTATAAATTACCAAAAATTTGCAAAATATCCAAAATTCTGAAATTTATTAATTTTAGACATTTTCAAAATTTCCAAAGATTTTTTAATGAACGGAAATTTAGAGCATTACGAAGTTTTCAGAAATTTCTTGAAATTCATGCTAACTTATCCTAATTAATGTGTAATTTATGGTGAGTGTGATTCATGGTCCAATCTTGGTAAATTTACGCAAATTCAGAATATTCCGAAATTTTTTGTAATTTTTTGTAATAAATGGTAAATGTTGTGAAATTTTGTAATTGTTTTGAAATTTCCCAAATATTGATAATTCTGGAAATTTTGGAAATGTACGGAAATTCAAACTATCCAAAAAATGTCGGTAATTCAAGATAAATTATCGTAATTTATGGTAACTTAACGTTTCGAGTCGGTCCAATCTGCCACCGCAATTAACTTTTTAAGTTTTAAAAACTTACACAATTCAAAAAAATTAACAACATTAAAATTTTTTTTTAAATTTACAATATTAAAAAAATTTATCATTTTCAGATATTTATCAATTTTGTAAATTATATGAAACTTTGAAATGTTTAAAATTTTGTCAATTGTGGTGAATATCTTGCATATTTTAGAATTTTGGTAAATTCACGAAAATTCAGAGCATCCAAAAATGTTAAGTTTTTTAGGCTCATTTTGATGATTCTAGAAATGTTAAAAGAGTACGAAAATTCAAAATATCCAAAAACAATTCGAAATTTCCGGAAATTTTCAGTAATTTATGGTAATTTTGGTAATTTATGGTAAATTATTGTAATTCATCGTAATTTATCTGTAATATATGGTAACTTATCGCTATAAGTTGGTTCAATCTGTCAAGCAATCTCAACACCATCAACTTTTAAATTTCTTGAATTTATAAATTTTCAACAAAATTTTACAATTTTTGGAAATTTGCAGTTTTGATGACTATAGAAATCTTGGAAATTTTAATAATTATTGGTAATTTATGAGAAATCATCGCTTCGAGTTGGTTCAATCTGTCATCGCGATCAACTTTCCAAATTTTTTAATCATTCAATTTTTTAAAAATTTACAAAAATTTCAAAAAATCACCAAATCTAAAAAAATCACAATATTTAAAAAATTTTAAAATATTCAAAACATTTTTATTTGAAAATTTTTTAAGAATTTACAAATTTGAGAAAAAAATGTATGACTTTTACAAAGATGGAATTTTTAAAGTTCGACAATTTCGTAAATTTTGACTATTTTAAAATTTTTGTAAATTTATGAAAATGCAGAGTATCCAAAAAATTTCGGTAATTTATTGTAAATCAAAGCTTCGAGTTAGATAAATTTTTCAAAAAATCTCTCAACGCAATCAACTTGTTAAATTTGTGATATTTATAAATTTTGAAACATTTTTCGAAATTAATAATAATTATCAAATTTTTGAAAATTTTAGAAATTCGGGAAAAGTACTGAAATTCAGATTATCCAAAAAATTTCCAAAATGCCCGGAAATGTTTGGTAATTTATGGCAATTATTGTAATTTATAGGAAGATTTATGGTAACTTATAGCTTTCAGTTGGTCCAATCTGTAATCGCAACCAACTTTTCAAAAGTGTATTAAATTGTATAAATTTGCAAAATTTTGAACATTTTAGAAATCTCAGAAGTTTAAGGAATTTACAGTTTCCAAAAATTGTCTATAAAGTCCGGAAATGTTTGGTAATTTATGGTAAATGATCCTAATTTATCCGTAATTTATGACAACTTATCGCTTATAGCTTGTCCAATCTGTCAACGCAAACAACTTAAAAAAAAAATTTAATTTTTTAAATTTATGAAATTCTTTGAATTTACGGAAATCAGAATATCCAAAAATTGTCAAAAGTTTCCGGAAACTTTTGGTAATTCAGTTTCAATTATCGTAATTTATCGGTAATTTATGGCAACGTATCCCTTCGAATTGGTTCAATCTGTTATCACAATCAACTTCTCAAAGTTTTCAAACTGACGAAATTTGATAAATTTTGAACATTTTATATATTTTCAAATTTACGGAATCCAGAGTATGAACAAACTTTTTAAAATTGATGGTTCTTTTGGATAACTCATCGCTCCGAGTTATTCCAATCTATGAAGCAATCTGTCAACGATCAACTGATCAACTCAACAATTCTGAGGAAAAAAAAACACTGAAAAATTCTGGAATCATGCATTTGTTACAAAAAATATGTTTTTATTGACGAAAATGGATTAAAATGGGATTTTTGAGAGCCACTGAACGATATCGTCCCATCGCATGCCCGCCGGCTTCATTTTGGTTTCCGCAATTGCATGCTTGCTTTGCTTCGTTTACATACGAGAATAGCTTGCCACTTCGTGTACCCTCATATACCGCAGAATATAGACCTCAAGCGACTTCCGCTGACTCCAGATGAGGAGCCAAATGGCGATTTGTGGAATCTCAGGAGTTTTAAAAATAGAAATTATTTTGTATTTATTTATTTTTTTTCATTTATTTATTTATTTTGTGTTGCTGAGTGAAATTACGATGCCGTTAAATGTGACGGAACATGAAATTCCGTGACACCTGGGACAAGTACGTGATAGGAGATTTCAATTTAACATTCGAGATCCTGCATCATTAGCGAGTAACGTGAGAGTGACACAATTCTGAAATTCAATGCTTGACACAAGCAAAAGTCAATGATGAAGGGATTCTGTTGCGTTATTATCAGCGTCACTGTTTCGCGCAAAATGTACCAGTTGAAACCTAATTGACCACTTTCAGCATTCCGAATTAGATTCTCGTTCAAAGTCACAATGTGGAGAATGAAATTAACAGATGTATTGTTCTTTGGATAACAATCTTTAACTTTTAACTTAATCTGACTGCTCTTCTTAATGGTAAGTCACCGTATTTTGAAAATTGTTTTTTAAAAAAATTATGTTTCTTGGCATACTTTTATTTTTTGTAATTTCCTATGTATAAATATAATAGATGTATGTATATAATAGATTCAACCACGGATTTCTGATGAGGTTACCATGACTGGTGACGAAACGTCAAATTTATTAAATAATAATTGGTCTGGAAGTGTTCTTTAATTCCTTCTATACACTGTTAGAAAAATCTCTACTAAATTTAGTATACATGTAATGGAAGCAAGAATGCATAACCTGAAATTAAATTTAGTATACCAGCGTACAGTATATTTAGTATATTCTTACTGAATTTAGTATACACTTATATGAAATTTAGTATAAGCGTGTACTAAATTCTGTATAAATATACTAAATTTACTGTACGCTGGTATACTAAATTTAATTTCATGTTGTGCATTTTTGCTTCCATTACATGTATGCTAAATTTAGTAGAGATTTTTCTAACAGTGTATAGTTTATCCCAGACGTTAAAACATTATTGAGGAGTTACCATCTTTCCTCACAGAAACAACAGAAGATGTGTACCAAAAATCCTAAAAAAATAAAATTTCTGAATAATATAATTCCCAAATAATGAAATCCCCGAATAAAAAATTCCCAAACAGTTTATGATCTTACCGAAATGGAAAATTCCCGACAGACATTACAAAACATTACATTTATTATTATTACACGGCGAATTTTCGCACGCATTAGCATTTCGATAAAGTAGCTGCAAAAAATAAATCATTTTCATTGATATTTTGAATTAAAGAGTATCATGCGCTGGGAGACATGCTCGTCATGTACGCATACACACACAAACAATACAATCAGGTACACGAATTATACTTTTTACCTTTAACATAAGTTATGAACATCACAAATATACAAATAGAATGACATTTTCTTACATTTAGATTTTAGAAAGTAGCGTATGATGAGTAAATTTCTTAAATTAACGTTTTATTATATAAAAAACAATAAAGATATTTTAATTAGCCATGCCGACAAAGGTAATACCACTGTAATTCTTAGAAAATCCTCTTATTATTCAAAAATGAATGAACATCGATTTCCGACGAAAGTTTCGCTGCAACAAAAATTAACCTTGTCGAATGAACTTTACATGAAATTAAGATAATTCCGTGTTTTTAAACCATCTCGGAATAATTTGTCAGTTGTTTGTCAGTAAAAAAGCTATGGAATTGGGCTGGAAATCAGCTCTCTGAATCTGGATTAGTAGAAAACTACTAATTGGTAGTAGTTTTCTACTAATTTGAATAGTGCCTATTCGTTTACTGGTAATTAGTAAAATCTACTAATTCAATGAGTAAGAACAACTGTCTAAATAAATTAGTAACTGTATCTACTAAAGGAATTGGTAATGGTACTACCAAATGAATTAGTAAATGTATTGCTAGTTAATATCTTAAACGGTAGTTTCAAGTAAATTCAAAAACTGAGTTGGCCAACATCTTTGGATATTAGATTTTTAAGATCTGGGATATTCAAATGCAATATCTGGATAGTGAAGTCATAGAGGGCGCGTGTATCGACAAATGGCGTAAATGGCAATGAAGTCTTCTGAGATAGCCGTTAAGCTTGATTAGTTTGAATTTCACGCTGGCGTCTTTAGCCGTCATTAACGCGATTTTTCCAGTTTAGACCTTGAAACAGTGGTGAAAATCTAATATTTTCGCATTTTGAGTGTGTAATTGAATAGTGTGTTCCCGTCCTTCATCTGATGAAACTTCAAGTGCAGTAAGTACAGCAATATTTATCAGTATGTTAACGATTTTACCAACTTTTGTGAAACATAACCTCACATATAGATTGATAATCAATAAAATCTTTCAAATTCTTCAAAATCATTGTAATGTCTGTAAAATCCTCGAAGCCTTTCTGTAACATTATGAAATCCTGTGAAATCTTTTGAAATCTTCAAAAATGTAGTAGAGCATTTTCAAATCGTTTGATATCTTTGGAAACACAACCAAAAATACAGAATGAAGATTGCAAAAGATTTTGAGAGATTTTATTATATTTCAGAAAGATTGGAAGGATTTTACAGATTTTTCATCAATTTTGGAAACTTTTAAAGATCTTGGAGATTATATATCAATATTTGAGGTTGTGTTTTTAAAGACATCAAGATTTTTCAAAATGCTCCACCAGATTTTTGAAGATTGCAAAAGATTTTGAAGGATTTTATAATATTGCTGAAAGATTTCAAACATTTCACAGATTTTACATCAATTTTAAAGATTTTTAAAGATCTTGGAGATTATATACCAAAATTTATCAAAATGCTCCACCAGATTTTTACAGACTGCAAAAGAATTTGAAGGATTTTATAATATTACAGGAAGATTTCAAACATTTGACAGATTTTACATCAATTTTAAAAACACAACCTCAAATATGGATATATAATCTTCAAGATCTTTAAGAAGCTTTAAAATTGATGTAAAATCTGTCAAATTATTGAAATCTTCCTGAAATATTATAAAATCCTTTAAAATCTTTTGCAATCTTCAAAAATCTGGTGAAGCAATTTGAAAAATTTCGATATCTTTGAAAACACAACCTGAAATATAGATATATAACCTTCCAAGATGTTTGAAAGTCTTTAAAATTGATGTAAAATCTGTAAAATCTTTGAAATCTTCCCGAAATATTATAAAATCCTTTAAAATCTTGTGCAATCTTAAAAAATCTGGTGGAGCATTTTAAAATCGTTTGATATCTTTGGGAACACAACCTAAAATATAGTATTTTATTAAAATGTATACAAATTTTTTTTTTTTTTTTTAAGAGAGCCGTTCATCATCTCGATCATGAGGTTGAAGCCTCAGAGCAGAGTAGCAGTTCGCAAAGGGCACAGAGTTAAGATAATTCAACAAGACTCATAGAAAAGGACGAATGTAAGATTTATAATATTTGATATTCATATTTTAAGTTTTGGAATCTTATATTTATTCACGCGTCCTCTTGTAACAGGGTTTCCGGCATATGTTTCCGCCACAGATGGATCATTAGCGTTTGAAGACTGTGAAGACGAACGTAGCTTATTAGAGGAATTTGAAAATTGCGAATATTCACCCCATGCAAACAAAAAAATCGTCACTGCAAATGAAGAAAAAGGATGCAATACAAATACGAAAGTAAGTTCAGGTGAAACACTGCCTGGTTTGTCAGCCACGGGAAGTTCAAGAACTTTCGTTTCTGAAGAAAACACCACTGCACAACTTGCAGTTAACTCCCGAATTTGTAGACCGATTGGTGTGAAGAATAATAGTTTTGGGAACAAATTCAACAGACAGGAAACATCAATATTTCCTGACGTAAGTTAAATTCAAACTTCAAGTTTAAAATCAATCTTAATTTCAAAAAATATTTCTGGCTTCTTACGACATTATTATTATTTTTCAGGGATTAAAAGCACATCTTGCTGCTACTATCAATGGCAAGATTGTATTGAGAAGTGGTGAAACTTTGAACAGGAATGCTAGACAAAATTTGGTTAGATGTATTATTCATGTATTTAAGTTGAGCGTGTAGTACTTGAGATGGTACCAACAAAAACTTTGTAATAAAATAATCTTCTATAACAATATTACAATTTGTTGTATTTTTTATATAAATTCTTTCCAGTCGAAGATCTGGAATTATTCAAGATAATATCAAGGATACTTAAGTCCAATATCATAGATATTAACACCCGAAATCACCTTTGTGGACTAATATCTAGGATATTCAGGTCCAGTATCTTAGATATTAACAGCCGGCATCTCATTTTCGGATTATTATCCAGGATACTCAAGTCCAATATCTTAGATATTAACAGCTGGCATCTACTTTTCAGACGACTATCCAGGATATTCAAGTCCAATATCTTAGATATTAACAGCTGGCATCTACTTTTCAGACGACTATCCAGGATATTCAAGTCCAATATCTTAGATATTAACAGCCTTTTCAGACCAATATCTAGGATATTCAGGTCCAATATCTTAGATATTAACAGCTGATGTCACATTTTCAAATGAATATCTAGGATATTCAAGTTCAGTATCTCAGATATTAGCAGCTGATATCTACTTTTCAATATCCAAAGATACTCAGTTCGAATATCCGAGATCGCTGTCCCATAGTTCACTATCCAATATATTCAGCCGCATTATCCAGATAATACCTGCGAATATCTATTTTTCTCCGTAGTTAACAGATATTACAAGACAGACAACTGCGAAGACGTAACTGTTTTTTAGCTAGATACAACTATTTAAACATGATGCAATAAACGAAAGAATCGCATATAATAATCTGCAAAATATCAAAAATAATTTCCATTTCCTGTAAAAATAGCAACAATGTGTAATATGGTGTCTACCATAATCCTGAAAAAAATACCCTGACAATTTCAGGTTTTATCCAGATATCTCAAGTTTTTTTCCAGGTATAGTTTTTGTATGGTACGCAGCTAAGCAAATATTTCTCATTTTTCAAAACAATCGAGTCGGAATAAATATACAGTTTCGCAAGTTTTTTATAAATATTTGTTTCAGTTTCTGGGGACTAAATTAATATTTTTAATTTAGAAAGCTGTGACAAATTATATTACAAAATATTCTTGAATATATTGGCACCAACGAATAATTAAATAATCAAATAATATTAAAAACGTTATTAATTGTTTCCTGGTTTTGTCTTTACAGTCTATGAATTTAAATAATAAATCAAATACATTTTTATTGTATCTTCTTATACTTCAAACTCAGTGCATATTTGGGTGAAATTAATGTGGGTCTTGTATCAAATTCAATTTAAATCAAAAAACTTCAAACTTCTACTTTTGATTTATTAAAAGAATGGAATTCTAAAGGATATTAAGGTAGACAGTTTAAAATAAATTCATTGTTAACTTCCATAACCAATTTAGCAAGAATGTATGGCCTCCCATAGGTCCATAAAATTAGTTTTCTTTTAAGACCTGTGGTATCTTATGTTAACACTCCAACTATACTTGGCTAAAACTATGAGTAAAATTTCATCTGATTCCATTCCAAAATTAAATTCCTTTGTCAAAAATTCTACTGCTTTTCGAGAAAATATTATTAAAATTAACATTCCTTATAACCATATTTTTATGTCTTTAGATGTAATTTCACTTTTTACTAATATTCCTTTAGAATTGATTCTTTCTGGTATCGATAAGAGATGGTGTCACATAAAAAACTTTACTAATACTTCTCAAAATGATTTCAAATCTGGTATTTCTTTTCTTATGAATTCCACTAGTTTTCAATTTGATACAAAAAATTTACAATCAAAAATTCGGCACTCCTATGGGGTTTCCGATATCAGGTAGTCTTGCTGAAATTGTCTTACAAGATCTCGAATTGGAAATTTAAAAAAATGTAAAGGTCAAATTCCATTCATATTATAGATACGTCAATGATACTTTTCTTATTGTTCCAAAAGACGAAATTGAAAATATTGTTTGTTGTTTTAATAGCTATGACGGAAGGTTAAAATTTACATTTGAACTTGAATCTGACAATTATATCATTTTTTTAAACTTAAAAATTATTAGAAAAAATAAACACAATATCATCACAAACTGGTTTAGAAAAAGTACATATTCTGGTAGACTTTTAACTTTTTGTCAAATAATCCCATACACGAAAAGATTGGTATTGTGAAAAATCTTGTTGATTCAGCTGTTCTTCTCTCTGATGAATCTTTTAACCATGAAAATTTAATTTTAGTCAAGAAAATATTAGATTACAATAATTATCCTAAACTTTTTATTGAAAAACACATTGAAATAAGACTTCTTCAAATTAAAAATAAAAAACTAAAAATTTAGCTTATCGTTTCAAAAATCACGGGAGTGTTGTGGCCAAGGACCTAAAATGAAGATTGATAGTGTCTTCCATTGGACAACCTACTTATAACTTAGCCAAATTTTTATCAAAAACTCTAAAACCTGTTTCTGGTACGACTCACTCTTTTGTTAAAGACAGTTGGGATTTTTAAGAAAAAATTATAAATATACATGTACCTAGTACCCATTCATTATTATCCTTAGATGTGATTTCTGTTTGATAACATTCCGTTAGGCTTACTTTCTGATTGCATAGAAGAAAAATAAGCTTGCAAACATTTTATAAAAATATCGAACTCTGAAATATTAATAGCTGTTTGAACAGTATTTAATTATAATGTTTTCATTTTCAACCAAAATTTTTACAAACAGATATCAGGTTGTCCAATGAGATGTCCCTTATCTTGGATTGCTACCAATCTTGTTTTAGAGGACATAGGAAATAGAGCACTATCTAAATTAAGTTCTGAACCGATTTTCCATAAAAGGTACGTGGTATATTTACAATTGTTTCCACTAATAAAATTCTATAATTAAATCTTGGTATACACACTATGGCTTTATAACGAGGTATACACACTGGGTTAGGTTCACCCGGCAAACTTGAAAAGCTCATGTCTTCGTTCCTAATTGAACAATTTTGCGGCTTTTTTTTTTTGGGTTAAATAGAGAAAATCCTCAAAAATTGAACAGCAGGCGCTTGAAAGTGTTTAATATGAAAAAACATACATATTTTTGAATAAACAAAGACATCTTTGAAATTTTTGTGGAAAAATCAAGTTTTTTCTAAAGGGCTGTTGTTTACATGAAGAGCAAGATAAATAGGCTCAAATACTGATGAATGGAAAGTTCAAAATTTGTACTTCAAAACTGTGTTTACGGTTTTTCCATATGTTCTGAAGTAATTTTCTAACCAGGATTAAAATATGAGTAAAAAACTTGAAAATAATTTTTTTACACTAATAGCGTACATTAAGTTTCGGCCTATTCCGACGGCTGAGCACATTTCTCACGAATTTTTGCAGTGTGCTCCTTATACATAGGTCTTTCGCATTTCAAGCATTTATAAACACGGCGAATTTTCGCACGCATTAGCATTTCGATGAATTAGCTGCAAAAAATAAATAATTTTCATTGATATTATAAATTAGAGAATATCATACGCTGGGAGACATGCTCGTCATGTACGCATACACGCACCAACCCAAACAATACACTCACGCACACGAATTAGACTTTTTACCTTTAACATAAGTTTTTTATTTAATAAAATGCAAAAGTTGTAATAAAGTTCACATTGGGGAAACTGACAGAAGGTTAAAAACGAAAATAGCAGATCATACAAGAGATTGCAGAATTGGCAATTCAAACAGAGGTTTGTCACAACACTCTTGGAATTTAAACCACCTTTCTGATTTTAATTTCAATAATATAAAGATTTTAGCTGAAGAAAATAACACTTATGAAAGAAGAATTTTAGAGTCGATTTTCATAAAAAAGTTCAATAATTATTCCATAAATTTAAAAACAGGAATACTTTATATGAATGAATGTTACCACAATATAATTAATTGAATTTTCAAATTCCTAATGCCTTGGCGCGCTATTTTCATTGTCTTCATCCATCGTTTGACTATTGCGGTTCGCTCTTAAAATTTTTGAAATGTAATTCTTTAAATATTGGGAGCCTCTTTTTTTATCATAGACAATTTCATTCTAAGAACAAACATTGTTCCAAGAACAATGACAATTTATTCAGATTTTGGCTATTTTCAAAGGAATAGGCTCAATTCTTTTAAGGAAGCATCAAAGTATGTATTTCCAATAAGACTTTTCTACATTACTCAAATTGTCTTTCAGATTATTCTTTTCTACGTTGTTTCGTAAGTTTGAAAAAATTATTAATTATTGAAACAAATTTCATTCGAAAATCGGAATTTGGCTTTTTTTCAACGAATAGGGTGAATGTTTTACAGAATTAAGTAAGAATATTGTTGACTTATTTTCCTATTATGCTCTTCAAATTTCCAAGATTTATTAATTATCCAAACTATTTTCATGAGCAAATTGAGAGTTTGGCAATTATTCGAACAAACCCTCCTCGAGATTAGTTCCGGGGTCATTCTACTATCTCGGGAAAAAAGGTGATTTTCAAGAATTTGTTTCTCAACAACCACTTTATATAATTGAATAAAATTTTCAGCGTTTGTTTATGATGTCTTAAGGTTTACAAAAAAGAAATCCAAATAGAATTATCATACAGTTTAGGTATTATTTAACAATAAACAAAGTGTCTCAAAAAAGGCATGTCCACTGCGCGCACGATGCCTCCAGTCAGCATCATCTGAAACGAATAAATCAGAAACTTTCTTCATTAGTTTGACCATAGCTCTGGAGTGACAAAGCGAATTTTTTTAATTTTGCAAAATAACAAAATGGCGGCAGTTCAAACAAAAAATTTCCCTGTGCTTCGCACAGCTCGCACACCCCAAAAGCCGGTCGTATCTAGAACATTAAAGTTAATCATCGAAAGAGCATCATAAGATTGCCGATGGCAATTTTTAATTTGAAGGATTTGCATTTGCTTGATGCAATTTTCTATTTGAACAAAGCTTGGACTGATGCCCCAGACAGGGCAAAGGAGATTAGGATTCACAGATGTAAGCTTCAAAGATTTTGTTGATGTGGATGCTACCTAATTAATTGCTAAAGAACCTACATACAGTGAGACACTGGATAGTGGAAAGGAACAAGAACCTTTGAAACTTGATGACGAGAATGATACCGAGGATCAGGATGTAACAATCACCAACAAGATTTAGAGATGCTTAATTTGCTTAAGCAATTTGTCGTAGGTTTGCTTTTGAAGAAAGTGATGTACGAGACACTATTTTCGCTGATGTAGACTTAATTGAAAAATGGAAACTTCCATAACGGAAAAAGTTTCATCAAACAGAAGAAAATTCCTGACTTTATTCATTCATCTGTTATTTGTAGCATACCAAACCTCCTTAGGACCAACTTTATTTTAAGAAGGATCACTTCTCGTTCTTTTCATACTTCTTCATAACAGGCATTAATTTAGGGAAATATATGGGAAGAAGGCAAAGAAAAGTATCAGAAAAGAGAATTTTTTACCTTCAGATTAGGATATTCTTAAATCCTGACATACAGAAAATTTTGACAACGAATTCGTTTATAGGACATATATTTATAGGATATATAATTTCTTTGAGGTAACCTAATCCGGTCTTTGGGCCTGTCGGCCTGTGCAATGTTAATGTTTACAGATTTGCAAAATCATTCGTCTCACCTCCCTGGGATTTTATTTTTTAATATTAGAAAATTAACAATTTGAAAATCCATTGACACAAATTTTTCAATATTGAATTTTCTAAACATTTTTAAACGATTCAAACCGATTTTCTTGAATAAAATCTGATAGAATATCGGTAGTTGGATTCATCTTCAGAAAGAAGGAAAATCCTTTGTCTACGCGCTATTTTAAAGTTAGGACAAAATAAACTACACTCAACAATCGCGGAATAACAAACATTTTCCAGATCATCAAAATCATCATTTTTAAAACACCATCTAATTTATTGTTTCATAACTCAGTTGAAAATTTTAATTTTTCTCTGGCTTGAAAGAGAAACTTTTTTAAAAACATTTTCATCAAGTTGGAAGGAAGGAAACTTCTACCTTTCTCTGAACTCGAGAAGGCAGTTTTTTGTTTTAACCTTTTTGTTTAATATTTTAATTGAGTTGAAGCGGGGCAGATTCTTTATTTTCAACATTTTTCTCATTATGAAAGGAAAGAATTTTTTATTTTCAATCCTTTTCTGAATCGGAAGAGGGAAATTTTTTACTTTTAACTTTGCTAGACTGGAAAAGGGACTTTTTCACTTTGTAACATGTTGATTAATATTTTAATTGATTTGAAGGAAATAAGGTCCTTCATTTTAGAAATTTTTCTTCAGATGAGAAAAAAGATTTTTTAATTTAATTTACTTATTAATATATTCAATTGCAGGAAGGAATTTTTGGTTTCAATTTATTTTTGAATAGGAATGTGAATTTTATGATTTCTAAGATTTATTAATATTTTAAAGGAGTTTCAACAGATTTTATAATATTTTCAAGGATTTCAGTAATTCTAAGTGATTTTAAGGACTTTCAATAAGGTGAAAAATTTGAAAGGAGGTTTAAACATTTTGAATATATTTCAAGAATTTCCCAGCGATATTATAAACAATAAACAATAAAAAAATTATAATATTATTAACTTTTCGGGAATTTAATTATTCGGAAATTTTCTAATTCGGAAATTTTACAATGTCGCAAATTTTATTTTTGAAAAGTAACAAAAAATGTTATTGAAAATCAAATTGCAATTAAAAAAAAAAAAATTAAAAAGAAACTGATAAATCAGTGCCGAACTGAATCCTGTAAAGTTTGTATGGAGAATGTTATCTGGTTTGGAGAAAATTGAGGAATTTATTTTTTTGTTCGAAGAATTGAATTTTTGTTTTTAAATTTATTCCTTCATACAATTCTTATACAATTATTATTATTCTGAATTTGAACAATAATTTTTAAAAACTTTAAAAGTTAAAGAAATGTTCTTTGGTGGATATATTTTAATGTTATAGTTTCAATAACTAAATAATACTAATTAAAAAACTATTTTTCAATTGTTTAAATTTCGGGGTTTTCCAGTCCGGAAATTTTTCAATTTGGTAATTTTCTTAAGAGAATTTTATTAATTGGATCTTTTCCAATTCAATAATATTATAAACTGCCAAGAATTTTTTAATTTGAAATTTTCCAACTTGGGATTTTTATGATTCAAACGATTTTTTGGGCAGATCAATATAAATTAAGTTATTAATATTTTTGACTTTTTTAAATTAGTTTTTTCCAGAATCTCGGAAAAATAAATTTTCAGATTTTTTGTTGGAAAAGGGGGAAAAAATTCATGCCGGCCCCTTTAAAAAAAAATCTAAAAATTACAAATAAATAATAATAAGATAAATAATCTTTTGCAATCTTTTAAATATTATTATTTTGTATAATTTTTCCCCTTTCTCCGTAAAAAAATTAAGGCAAATCGAAAAAATCCTAGGGCGGGCTCCCAGAGTAAAACACTAAAACAAGATGCAATCATAAGCCGTGAAGTGTAAAATAGGATAAACTCAGTGCCAGTAAATTAACAACAATCAGGTGAAACTTGATCCGCCTTCTCCCCTAAGCATGCAATGAATAAAAATAAATAAATAATAATAAGATAGATAATCCTTTGCAATCTAGTAAATATTATTATTTTTCATAATTTCTCCCCTTTTTCCCATAAAAAAGTGAAGGTTAGTCCAAAAAATCTTGGGGCGGGGTCCCAGAGTAAAACACTAAAACGAGATTCTATTATGAGCCGTCAAGTGTAGAATAGGATAAGCTCAGTGTCAGTAAATTAAATAACGATGAGATGAAACTTGATCCGCCGTCTCCCCTGATCACGCAACAAATGAAAATAAATAATTAATAATAATAGTAAGATGAATAATCTTTTGCAATCTTTTGAATATTATTATTTTACATAATTTCTTTCTGTTCCTCATAAAAAAAGTAAAGGCATGTCAAAAAAATCCTGGGGTGGGGTCCCAGAGTAAAACACTAAAACAAGATGCACTTACGAGCCGTCAAGTTGTAAAATAGGATGAGCTCAGTGTCAGTAAATTAAACAACAATCAGGTAAAACTTGATTCACTTTCTCTTCTGAGCAAGCAACAAATAAAAATAAATAAATAAAAATAAATAAATAATAATAAGATAAATAATCATTCACAATCTTGTGAATATTTTTTTTCAATTCCCCCTTTTTTCCGTAAAAAAGTGAAGGTAAGTCAAAAAAATCCTGGGGCGGGGTCCCAGAGTAAAACACTAAGACAAGATGCAATTATCAGCCGTGAAGTGTAAAAAAGAATAAGCTCAGTGTCAGTAAATTAAATAACAATCAGGTGAAACTTGATTCACTTTCTCTCCTGAGCAAGCAACAAATAAAAATAAATAAATACTAATAAGATAAATAATCATTCACAATCTTGTGAATATTATTTTTTTTTAATTTCCCCCTTTTTCCGTGAAAAAGTGAAGGTAAGTCAAAACAATCCTGAAGCGGGATCCCAGAGTAAAACACTAAAACAAGATGCACTCACGAGCCGTCAAGTGTAAAATAGGATAAGCTCAGTGACAGTAAATTAAATAACGATTAGATGAAACTTGATCCGCCTTCTCCCCTGAGCACGCAAGTCGGCCGTACAAAGTTAGATCCAGACACTGCACTGCGGAAATTTCAGGACGCATAAATTACAATAGTAATACATACCTGCGCTGCGCCATGCCAGGAACGATATCTAAATCTGCGTGCTGCATTCCCCTGCAGGAGCGCGCTGAAAGTTTAAATACACAAGTACATAAAGTGCGCATACTTGCACAAAATTCAATAGCAACTTCAATAGCGAATTGCAAACAGTCCGACATATGAACTCCAGCGAAACGAAAACACAACCGAGCCTGAGGAGCGAAGCTTCTCAACAGCGAATTAATACAAATTCCTTCAAGTCACAAAGGAATTCAGTTAATTTCACTGGAATCACATTAGAACGTCTGCTCGTTCTCTTGCTTTGTATTAATTTACCTAAGTAGAATAAGAATCAGCTACCAAGGTAACACACTATCACTTCATCATCAGGAAATGAAGCTGATGCAAAATGACATTAGCGACATCTACCTCACGTCAGAGGAAACAAGTTTTTTGGTAAAGAAGACCAACATTCATTATTGAATGATGAATTTTGAAATTTGAATGAATATATCCTGATTATCAGGATATATTCATATAAGGTGTGGGCGATGCCCACTTCCCTTCATGTAGCTGAGGGATCGCCAGACGCTGCCGCCGACCCTTACCAACAAGATCCTTCATATGCATGAGGAATAAAATGCAAAACAAACTCTTTTAAATTTTGCAATCACTAATTTTGAAATATTATTTCGGAAATCCACCTTTGATGGTGATTTCAGCGATATATTACTTGCCTCGATAAAGGGCCGTTCGTCACAGAAAACAAGTTCTTCTGGGAAGAAAAGCATCATTTATGATATTGCTATCAGTAATACGTTCTCTGATCATCAGGACATATTCATATAAATTGTGGGCGATGCCCATTTGATCGCCGTCCACCTGCTTCCTTTACCCCCACTTCCCAATTTACCTTTACTCAGCTGAGGGTTTGCCAGACGCTGTCGCCGACCCTTCCAAGCACGGTTCTTTATATTCATGAGAAATAAAATACTAAGCAAACTCTTTTAAATTTTGCAATCACTAATTTTGAAATATTATTTTGGGAATCCACCTTTGATGGTGATTTCAGCGATATATTACTTGCCTCGATAAAGGGCCGTTCGTCACAGAAAACAAGTTCTTCTGGGAAGAAAAGCATCATTTATGATATTGCTATCAGTAATACGTTCTCTGATTATCAGGACATATTCATATGAAATGTGGGCGATGCCCATTTGATCGCCGTCCATCAGCTTGCTTTACAACCTCTACCCAATTTTCCTTTATTTAGCTGAGGGATCGCCAGACGCTGTCACCGAAACTTACAAGAGACGGGGTTTTTGTACTTATGAGGAATAAAATACGAAACATAAACACTTTTTGCTATTGAATGATATTTGCTGACCAAATTTTTTTCTAGAATGAAGTCATCACAGTTTCTTATAAAGTAAAAAATTAATTCCATTTTCAACCAAAACAAATTGTTCAGCCCATTAAACAAATTTTGTATCCAAAATGTAGAATTTTCAAGCCAAAAAGACGATATTTCTACAAAACGGTTAAACATTCAAACAAAAAGATTAATTTTCGACCAAGAAGATTGATTTCCTACCAAAAAAGATGATTTTCAACAAATAACATCAATTTTTAAACAACTGATTGAATTTTGAGACTGAAGAAGACCAATTATTATCAAAAAATCAAGTAGTTGAATTATTTACAAAAATTAACTTTCATAAAAAAAACGATTTCTTGACAAAACAGTTGAATTTTACACGGAACTTTTGAATTTGATACCAAATTGTTGAATTTTTTAACAAAATGTTGAATTCTCATGACAAAAAAAAACGAATTTTCTACTGTTCAATTTAACAAAAAAATATTCAATTTTTATTAGAAGAAATGAATTTTCAAATAAAAAACGCGAATTTTCAGTATATTTTATTTTCAACCAAGAAAGATTTCTCAGTCAATAAAAATAATAAATAGTATGCTAAATATAGAATTTTTAATCCAAAAAGACGATATTTCCACAAAACAGTTAAACTTTAACCAAAAGACGTATTTTGAAAAAATCACCTTAATTTTTAACCAAATATTTTAATTTTGAAACTGAAAAGGATAAATTATCAACTTAGAATGAAATAGATTTTCATTTTATAAAATTCATTTTTATAGACAAAAAACGAATTTTCAACGCAACAGTTAAATTTGGTTGAACTTGGTACAAAATTGTTGAATTATCGAGACAAATAGACGAATTTTATACAAAAAAAATGAATTTTCAATATAACAGTTGCATTTTTACCAAGTAGTTAAATTTTAAAATTTTAAATGTTTTTCAGTCACAAAAGAAGCAATTGACTGCAAAAGAGTTGAATTTTTAAAAAAAGTTCAAATTTTCAAACAAAAAGATTGATTTTTAGCTAAGAAGATTATTTTTTTACTAAAAAGTTCGCAGTCGCAATGAAGGATTTTTTACTAATTTGTTGAATTTTCAACTAACAATTTTCTGCAAAAAATACAAATTTTCAACAAATAACATGAATCTTCAAGCAAGTAATTGAACTTTGAAACAAGAAAAGATCAATTATTGACCAAAAATGGAATAGGTAAATTTCCATTAAAAAACAAAAACTCAAATTTAAAAAAACAGTTTTTATTAAAACAGTGAAATTTTCCACCAAGTATTAGATTTTCACTTTAAAAATTAATTTTTTGACAAAGAAAAATCTTTTTCATCAACATAGTTCATTTTTAACAAAAGAGTAGAATTTCTCTCTTAAATTAAGAATCTTGAACGAAAAAAATTAATTGTGATGAAAGCAGTTGAACTTCCAACCAGAAAATTGAATTTTCAACTCAAAAAGAGTAATTTTTAAAAAACAAATGTAATCGGTAATATTTCGACCAAAAAAAATCTTATTTGATATCAAAACCAGTTGGCTCCAACCAAAAAGGTACGTTTACAACCAAATACTTGAACATTCAACTAAAACAGATTTTCAACCAAACACTTGCATTTTTATTTCTCAAAAAAAGTTTATTTTCTACCAAAAATACTAATTTTCTTTATAGTTTTATCTCTCTGTTAGAAATTTTACTTTATTATTCTTCTATTTTATATTTAAAAAATTTTTTTTAAAAAAACATTGTTTTCATTGCTTGAAATATTATATTCAACTAAAGACTTAGTATTCAAGTTGAATATTCACCAGTCTAGTAAAAAATTCTTCTTTTTGTGTCAAAAATTAATCTTCATGGTTGGAAATTCAAGTATTTGATTTAAACGTCACCTATTTTGTCCTTCAGAGCAGGCCTGTCCTGTGAGGTGAAATGACTTGAAGTCCAGATGGCGTATTTCTACCACCACTTCTCTTGCGTTACTCGAGAGAACTAGTGGTTACTCTCTGGAAGTAGAATAGGAAGTGGAGAGTGGAGGTAGAAAGCTAACATCTTCTATTTGAATTGTTTTAAAAATTCGTGGAATTTTTCCTCGCTGGACAGGCATAGATGTTACATAGTCCGACACACTTCGTGTAGTCTGAAATCAAAAAGTGCATAATATTTTCAAAGTCTCAAACATAAACTTCAATCTTGAAAGAATAACTTTTTACCTAAAACAGTCCTAAAACGGGCCTTAGCGAGGAGAAATGCACTCAAAGTCCAGATGGCGCATTTTCCCCACCACTTCTCTCTGCTCACTCGAGAGAGGTGGTGGTTACTCTTGTGAAGTAGAATACGAATCGGAGAGTGGAGTTGAGAAACTCACATCTGCGATTGGAGCCGTATCGAATATTCCTGGAATTCCTCCTTGCTGGACAGGCATGGCCCAAAATGTTGCCTAGTCCAACATACTGTATCTAGTCTAAAATCAAACAGTGTATAATATTTTTAAAGTATTGAAAATGAACTTCAATGTTAAAAGAATGAAAAATGTGTATATGAACAGTCCTAGAACAGGCCTGCCTAGCGAGGAGAAATCTTCTCATAACTCAAATGGTGCATTTCCACCACCACTTCTCTTTGCTCCCGCAAGAGAGGTGGTGATTATTTTTGTGAAGTAGAATAGAAATTTCTCCTCGCTGGACAGGCCTGTTTCAGAATGCACCTAAATATTGAAATATGATTGGCACCTTCATCACTAAGCAAAATTTGCCTTGTAATATACATATAAATCAATAAACTTTGTAGAAAAGCGCAAGAGTTGGTATTCCGCGTTTGTGCGACCTGCATGAATTTAAACATGAGGTGCATTTGCGGGTAGAAGGCATATACAACGTTCCGTCCATTTATAGGGCATACTTGGAAAGTCCTAGGTATGCATGCAATGTTTGGATAAAGCTTACTGAAATTCTCATGAACATCAGTGAATGTCGTCCTACAATACTACACTTTTATCGCTTTTCCTCTAAAAACCATGAAGTATTGCAGTAAAAACAGATCAAAATTCACATAAAAAATCAAGTTACAGTATGAGTCGAGAACAGAGACAACGAACGAGTAGAAAATAAAAATAAATTTCAAAAACACAAATAGAGATGACGAATAGAATTTTAAATTGTGGATAAAAGAGAGTGATTGAATTTCAAATTTCAGCTCACACCTCACTTTATGCAGTATTGTACCTTCTTCTTTAAACAAAAACTAGAAAGAAAAAAAATGCGCGATTTTTTTTAAATAATAGAAAAGAAAATCAGGGACAATATTTTTGTTGGAAATGATTTTCATTTAAAATAGCCAATTTGCAGTAAAAAATGTTGACATAACCTTACATTTTTTTTCAATTGTCAATCTTTTTTCAAATCGATATTTTCTCTTGAACCACTAGCTTAACCTAAAAATTGTACAATTTTTGATCCTCTTTGAAATCTAATTATTTTTCACTAAAAATACCGCTTTTCGGTTTCAAATGCCAACATAACCTAAAATTGTTCAAAAGTTGTGAATCTTCTTTGAAGTGTTTGAAATGATAACTGATAACTGATATAATTTAAAATCAATCAAAGATTTTAAATTTTTATTAAATTTTCAGGATGCTTGTTTGAAAATATCTATTTCTTATATCATTAGTCATTTCAGACAAAAATCGCTAAAATAAATAAAATTATTTAAGGTTGTAGATCTTCTTTCAAACCCAAGGTCCTTCATTTGGAATATCCGATTTATCGTGGAAAATGTTAACATAACCTAAAATTGTTAAAAAATTATAAATCTCCTTTGAAATCTATACCAATTTTTGGTGAAAAACAAGAGCATAACCTAAAAGTGTTCAAATGTCCCATCTTCTGTAAAATCCAATGATTTTATCAAAACTATCGATTACCGGTTTAAAACGTCAACAGAACCAAATAACCTATTTCTGTTGAAAAACGTTAACATAACCTTGAAATGTTCCAAAATTTTAAATCGTCTTTGGAATCTACATAGATATTTCCTGTGAAATACGCTATTTTAACCTACAATACTAACATTATCAATCTTCTTTGAAATCCAATGAGTTTTTACTGAAAATATAAATTTTTTCTGTAAACCCCAAACATAACCTAAAATTGTTTTTAATTTGTGAATCTTCTTTAAAGTGTTCCGAATATTATTTTTTAAAAGGAAAACACTAACAACTGATGTGTTTCCCTTGAAGAATTTGATTCCTTGTGAGAAATGTTAACATAACCTCAAATTGTTCAAAAATTGTGAAACTCCTTTAAAATCTTGATCGATTTCCGATGAAAAAAGCGAGCATAACCTAAAAGTGTTCATACTTATAAATCTGTTCAGAAATCTAATAAATTTCTACTTAAAATACCAATTTCCGGTTCGAAACGTTAACATAACCTAAAATCGTTGAAAAGTTGTAAATCTTCTTTAAAACATTATTTTTAAAAATTAAAAATAATTTTCAATGTAAAATTTTTGGCGAAAAATAATAACGCAATTCGAAACTGTTCGAGATTGTAAGTTTTATCATTTTAAACAAAAGCCAATGGATTTTAATCTTATAATTTTTGTTTAAAAATTCCAAATTCAGGTAAAATACGGTAACATAACCTTAAGATGTTCAAAAATTATAATTATTTTTCTTGATCCCATAATTTTATTAAAAATAAAAAATTTTATCCACAAAAAACACTAACGTAATAGAAAATCGTTCAGACTTGTGAATCTTCTTCTGAATCTAATTTTTCTTACTAAGAAATACCGATTTCTTGTTTGAAGCGCCAACATAACCTAAAATCTTCAAAAAGTTGTAAATCTTCTTGGAAATATAATTTTTTTAAATTAAAAATACCCATTTTCAAGGAAAAACATTGAAAAACCTAAAACATTTATTTGGAAAAACCAATTTCTCATTTTAAATGCCAACATAACCTAAAACTGTTCGAAAATGATTAATCGTCTTTGAAATATAATGATTTTTTAATGAGAATTTTAATTTTTGATGAAAAATACTAAAACAATTCAAAATTATTAAACCTTGTATAATTTATTATTTCAAACAAAAATCATTGGATTCATATCTAATAATTTCTGGTCAAAAATACCAATTTCAAGTTGAACACACTAACATAACCTAAAGTTGTTAAAAAATTGTGAATATTTTTTTTAAATCTAATAAATTTTTATTAAAAATATCAATAATTTTAGACGAATATATCATTCGTCAATATCATTCGAAATCTAATGACTTTTATTTAAAATAACCTTGATTTTCGTTTGAAAATGGTAATTTGTAGTAAAAAAAATGAAGAAAAACATATACAATATTTCCAAAAATTTATTAGAAAATTTGAAAGTTATAATTTAATTACATTTCATTTTATAAGGCGCAAATTTGTCTCAATGTACATAATGTTTTCTATAATTTTTCCTAATAAAACGGACTTTTCAAAAATTTAATTCTCAAAATTTTCAATTCAAAATATGTAACTTTTTTCATATTTTTTATTAAATATCCTCTTTCGTAAGATCTTGCAAAGTTCTCAAATTCAACACCTCTTCTCAAAATTTGAATAATATATGGCATATTTATGAAAGCAATTTCTGCAAAGATAGAATTTTGATTGAAAATTCCAACACAGAATCTTATCAGAGAGATAGAATTTTCCATAGAAATCCGAGAAAAGGGTCATCCATGAATAATTTAAGACTAATTTTCGGAATTTTAGAACATTCTTTCTTCCCGTGAGCCACTTTCAGTTTTTTTTTTCTTTAAAAGATTTCTTAATTTTTCAGTGCCTATTTAAAAATTCTAATTTTTTTTACCATCATATTAATTTTTAAATATCACTTTTTTTGTGAAGCTCGTATTACGAGAATGTTAATCCGAAACCCAAAACGGATGGGTCCATCGCTGAACGTATGGTATTTCGGTTGAAACGGGAGGAATACAAAAAGTAACTTATGGCAAATTTCAAGATACGCGTGATCGCTCACATGCAACAGCTGTCGCGTTTTTTATTAAAAAAGGGGGACGAATTTCTTTGCTCATTACAATGGTCTTCTAAAAAATTTGGTATGATATTTATTTTATTACAAGAACTTAGGAAAAAAAATTTTTTCTGTTCCAGGTGAGTTCAACTTCCGCAATCTTTAAATTTCTGCGTGAGTATACAACATAAATACCAGATTTGTTTGAATATCTCTTCAGAAAAGGCACTCAAATCTAAAAAAAAAAATCCTAACTATTTTGAGGGTTTGGCGATCAAAAATTACATTTTTTCTGGTTGACTTTCAAGCGTTTATAATAATTATTTAATACAAATTAATTTACTATACTGGAAAGAATGAATTATTCTAAATAACATCAATGTAATTACCATATTACTAAGATTAATTAATAATTTTCAACCGTTTTGTTGAATTTAAAATAATGCAATTTAACAAACATAACTATTTGAACAAAAAATTATTATTGGTAATAATTATGTTCTCTAATAGCTAACAAACATAATTATTTAAACAAAATTTTCATTGTTTATAACTATTTCATTCTACAGTCATACTAGATAGTTATGGTTTTTTCTGAAATTTAATTTTTTTTAGTTTAGAGTTTTTTAATTGAAAACTACTTGATCTCGAAAATTTGTCTTCTTTTGGTTGAATTTGACTGTTTTTTATTCATATATAAAATTTTTTTTGGTTGAAATTTCAATTATATTACATTGTTCTCGACCTTGCTTGTTGAGAATTCATATTTTTTAGTTGAAAATTCAACTCCTGCGTTAACATTGTAACTATTTTGTTGAAAATTATTTTTTCCCCATTGAAGATTTATAATTTTAATCTGAAAAAAGATCACTTTGGTTGAAAATTCAACTATTTTGTTGAATATCCATTCTTTTTTTATTCAAAATTAATTTGTGTTACTCAAATTCTCATTATTATATAATAACATAAAATAAGCTACATTAAGGCCATGTAGGCTGAAAATTAAAAAAAAAACGCAGCTTTCTATCATTACGCTGAAAAAAGATTGTGTATACATTTATAAAATATAAATATAAAAAATATTATATATAGAAAAGTTATAAACAATAATAAATTGTTGAAGTAATTGTTATCTCTCTGAGTATAAAGTGTACAAAAAGTAGAAAATATCCACAAAAAACCACAACTATCTAGCATTTATATAGAATAATATAGTTATGAACAATGAAAGTTTATTTCAACAATTTGTTTTCAAATTTCATTAATTTTTAGCTCGATCTAACTGGAAAGTGGACAAAAGTTGAATATTTGAGAAAAAACCGCAACTTACCAGCATTATTTAGAGACAATATCAGTATAAACAATAATAAATTGTTTAAACGATAATTTTGGTTGAACTAAAATAATAATTACCTCATGCTAAGTGCAAAGTAAAAAAAGTGAAAAATTTCAGAAAAACCTCAACCTTCTAACATTATTCAAGGAGATTATTACAAAAAATTATAATAAATAGTTTATGAAATTTTACAACCTGAAAAAAAATGTATTTGAAAATAAACCATTGTCACTTTTCAAAGTCTGGTCAGTCTCTGGCAATTAAAAGACTCCTAATTGAATTTCGTTGCTGTACACTATAATTAATTTTGATTAAACAAACAAAATTTACCTTCAATTATTCTGTTTTCTGCTTAATTCGAATGAAAATTCATGAATAAATATGGGAATGAAGATTAAATAATAATATCTGAACCATTATTATCCTCCCTGTGTTAGAAAACGAAGGTCTTCGAAGAAGCAGAAATAATGAACGAAAAACAAAAGAATGCTGAAAATGAAAATACGTTCCGTACTCGAGTTAGGATATGAAATACAAGAGTAAAAGTAAATAACGTATTTCACTCGGAGGAAAAATAGACGTTACGAAATCAAAGAAACTGAGAGGAAAATGGAATAAAATTTCCTGTTAGCGACTTATCAAAAGAGAATAATAAAAAGAAAAAACGTGAGCAGAATAAACAGATAAATGAGCCATAAAAATCAGCGATCTTCCACAAAAATGCGATTCATAATTTGATTGAATCGTTAGAAATTTAAAAAATTTAATTTCAGTGTTTGAATCATTCAAAAGTAATTCCTTACTTATACGAGCAACAAAATAATTGTGCTTTCTCGGGCCTTAAATCTTCACAAAATGATAAAATTATACAGAATAATATTTATATAGTAAAAAATGATACTCACAAGTACTACATCTTAAACTATTCAAGATATAAGAATTGTAATAACATTTTTCTACATTTTGGCCTTTTCAGAACAAATAACAACATTTATTAACTTTGAATTTGGTAGTTTTCAGAAACAAAAAGAACGTTTAGGCAAGTTACAATTTTTGGAAAATGTGCGAAAAGCCGGATATTTTTAGTTCATTCAATTGTCCATTAAAAATGAGAATTAAACATGAAGAACCTAAGATTTGCATTGCCAACAGAAATTAGAACTAGTTATAGGAATGCAAGAGTTCGATACTCGCTGCCTTGGTCACTCCAATATCTTTCTTTGTCCTACGCTCAGCAAAGATGACGCAATTCGATCCTCCCCTACGTTGCTAGCCTCATCATCTTCTCCAAAAGAAAAAGACGAAAGGAGATTCAGGCGAGAGTGACAAAGGCAAACCGATTTCCCCTGCTGCGCTGCTCTCCTATAAAAAGGCCCTGCTTTAGCACGTAGGTCAGTCCCTGACCGTCTTCGGTCCAAGGAAAACACCCACTGTGTCTAGCGCGGAATAAAAATTTCAGCCAAAACATCTAGGACTCTTATTTTCGATAGGCCCATCCCTCTTTCACTGCTGGTTTCATACCACGGCTCTCCTTCCCTTGCTTCCGGATTGATACCGAATCTTTATATCCCACTCTGCTGGATTATTACTGTGGCCTTCCTGAGCACGCTGCAGGATTCATGCGGCGGCTTCCTATTCCACGCTGCTGGATTCATACCGCAGCCTCCCTTCCATCGCTGCTGGATTAATACAGCGGGCTCATATCCCACGCTGCTGAATTAGCACGGCAGCTCCCTATTCCACGCTGCTGGATAAATACCGCGGCATTCCTTCCCTCGCTGCCGGAGTCATACCGAGGCTTCATATCCCACGCTGCTGGATTCATGCCGCGGCATTCCTGAGCACGCTGCCGGATTCATGCAGCGGCTTCCTATTCCACGCTGCTGGATTAATACCGCAGCGTTACTAACCTTGCTGCCGGATCAATACCGAGGCTTCAAATCCAACGCTGCTAGATTATTAAGGCGGCCTTCCTTCCCTTGCTGCTGGATTCATACAGCG
>CAKNXH010001926.1:12410-24001 GCA_932178445.1 Andricus quercusramuli | reverse complement strand
GATCTGACTAAGCTACGGAGAGACGAGAAGATTTTCTTCACAACTGCTACAAATTGAATGTCGACGTCATTCAATATACTTGCAAGATTATTCCAACATGAGAGTGATTTTTATTAATTGATGTTATGGTTTTTGACCAGCGAAATGATAATTAACATGATGTTAAAGATTTTTGTCTACTTGGTCTAAAATCAATATTTCTTGAATATTGGTTATTGATTTTATGAGTTGTGAAAGAAATCTCTCTAGCTCCACTGGGATTCGAACTCCAGGTCTTTCAGATTTCCGGTCTGATGCTTTAGCCAACGAAGCTATGGAGAGACGAGAAGATTTTCTTCACAACTGCTACAAATTGAATTTCGACGTCATTCAATATACTTGCAAGATTATTCCAACATGGGAGTGATTCTTATTAATTGATGTTATGGTTTTTGACCAGCGAAATGATAATTAATATGATGTTAATGTTTTTTGTCTACTTTGTCTAAAATAAATGTTTTTTTTTAATATTCATTATTGATTTCACGATCCTAGCGTAGCTAGAGAGATTTTTTTCACAGCTCACAAAATCAATAATCAATATTTGGACGTTTATCTGGATTTCGTCTTCTAAGAAAATATAGCTGTTACCTAATCTAGCTGTTACCTCATCAAGCTGTTACCTGAATATCCAGCTGTTTTAGCTAAATTTTGCCACTTGAAAATTATCTAGCTAATCCACCTAGATAATTCCTAAATGGCGAAATTCAGCTAAAACAGGCAGATAGTTGGGACAGCTAAGCGCTCTATTCATGCGCCTCACAAATGAGGTGCAATCATAGTTATCAGGTGGATTGGACTGAAATGAAAAAAAAAATCTTATCAGTGATAAATCGTGAGAAAATTCCAATTTTTCAGAGAATAAAGTAGAAGCTTCGATACGGTTTCGATCGAAGGCTGTTATAACAGAAGGATCTGATTATTAGTAACCGCCGGAGGTATGACTAATGTGGACTCCAGGTTTTTTCCCTAGCGACATTCCCCTCTTTCAATGACGGCTATAGGATGCTTTGTGCCTCCGGCTGGTGATTATCCCCAAAAAATCCCTCTTTTTTTAGGCTAGCCCCATTTAATCAAAATTGAAATATATTACTGCTTCTTCTTCTAATTTCTTGAACCTTCGTCCAGGGCCTCTCTTCCCTTGCCAATCATCTCCTGACCCATACCTGCCTCCTTGATTAATTAATTAATTCCAAAGCTAAATTTGCATTTTAAATTTAATAATAATAATAATCTTCGAATTCAGGATTCACTCCGCATTTAAAATTCTACTAAGGATTCAAAATTTGTATTTCCTCTTAATTTCTTTTCTATAGGGACCGTGCAGAAATTATGTGAAGTTTTTTGGATGTGGGGGTGCCAGTGGGAAGAAATAAAAAACGAGGTTCAAAATAACTTGTAGCTGGCAATTCTCGACCGATTTTGGATTTTTTTAGAAAAATTCTGCGATTAATTTTGAAAAAATTTATGTGGCCTGACCATTAAAAAATTTTACAGGAATCTAATAATAATTTTATAATCCTGGAACTCGAATTTTTCCTAGAATTTTTTGAAACTCCTGCAAAAGCAGTAATAAAGTTCTTTTAAAATTAATTTTTCAACGAAGAAATGATTGTTAGTTTTTCTAGAAATTTTGATACAAATTTCTTATTAATTTAAAACTTTTTTCAAATGCATGAAAAGCTTATAAATTTTTTGTTCAAAATCTTCAAAAATCTACATTTTGTTTTGAATGTTTTGACATCTTTTCACGTTTTAAATTATTTTAGAATCTTTTCAAAATTTCTAAATACATTTTAAACTTACTCGATAAATAAATTTTTTGTTGTCGGAAGTTAATCCTCTTATTTCAAAATGTTTGGTTAAAAATTAAAGTTTTTTGTTTAAAATAACAAAATTTTTAGTTGAAACATTAACTATTACATTTTTCGTTGAAAATTCATCTTTTTAGGTTGGAAAACCTTTTTTTTTGATAGAAATTAATTTTTTCAAATTCAAATTTAAAAATTTTGTAGGAAATTGAACTGTTCTGTGAAAAATTAGTTTTTCTTTGAAAATAACATTTTTGTAACAAAAATTTAACTATTGCATTTTCGGCTGAAAATTGATCTTTTAAAGTTTAAAAATTCAACTATTTGGTTGAAAATTCATTTTTTTTTTTTTTTTTTAAATTTGTCTTTTTCAGTAGAAAAGCTTGGTTGAAAATTCAATTGTCATTGAAAATTCGTTTTTTCTATTTGAAGATTTATCTCTTTTATGAGAAATTTCATCTTCTTAATATTTCAATTGAAATATTAAATTCGAATCATTTAAAATTGGATGCAGAGTGGGAGAAGTTCTTTAAAAAAAATTAATTATAGATACAGTAAATGATATAAAAAATATTTTTTAACAAATTTTAATGATTAATACAAATGAAGGATTTTCAATTGCAAATCTATAAAATTGAATTCATTTTAATATTAATTCTTCAAAATTTAATTCTTTTTTATTTTTAGCTTCCAAAATTTAACTATTCCAAAAAAAGGTATTCAAAATTGAATTATTTTCTGATATTCACATCAAATAATGAAGAGTTTTCAATTGCAACTATTAAAAATGGGAGTATTTTTAATTGCAAAAATCGTAAAAATTGCAAAATTTTTAATTTTTGATCTTTGAAATTTTCACTTGTAGCGCCTCGAAATTACAAAACTATGAATTATTTTTTTAACTCTTTCAAACTAAAGCTTTTTTTAAATTTAATGACTCATATTTGAAATTTCTTTAATTCAGGAGATTTAGAGAAAGCTTGACTTTTTATATCCAAAATCATTTAAATTGAAATTTTTTTTTCATTTTTTTATCTTTAAAATTTAAGAATTTTCAATTGTTAAAAATACTATAATTTTTATGATTAACATTCGGAATTTCTTCAAAATTAAAAATACCAGAAAATTGATTATTATTTTGTTCAAATTAGAGATTTTTTAATTTTAAAAAATTCATAATTATAAATTTCGCGAATTCAATTTTAAAAATTTCCAATTCTGTAATTTTGATAATTTTCATCAGAAATTTCTTCAGTTTCGAAGATTCAGAACAAAAAACTTGACTTTCTGCTTTCAAAATGATAAAAATTCAAGTATATTTATTCATGAATCTTAAGAATTGTATTATTTTTTATCATAAATCTTTGAAATTGCTTCAAATTAGAGTGCTTTGGACTTTAAATATTCGAAATTAAATTTTTTTATTTTGAAAATTTACAATTAAAAATGTTCTAAGTTTTAAGTTTCATAATTGAAATTTCGTAATGTTGATGATTAAGATTCGAAATTCCTGAAATTGGGAAAAGTTTGAATTGAAAACTTGATTTTTGATCTTCAGAATCATCATGATTCTTCAAAATCATCAAAATATAAGAATTTTCATCTATACATCCTTCAAATTGAAGTTTTTTTTTTTAATTTGGAAAATTTATAATTAAAAAGGATGCAAGTTTTTAGTTATTTCATTACAAATTCTGTGATTTCGATGCTTTACATTCGAAATTTCTTCAGTTTGGAAGATTGAAAATTTGACTTTTGATCTTCAAGGTTACTAAAAGTTTATGAAAATTTTCTTCATGAAATTGTTTGATAGGTTTAAAAATCTTTTTTAATTTTCTCTTAAAGTTTATTTTTCAAAATAAGAAATCATTAAAAATTTTCTCACGAATCTTAAGATTACTAAATACTATGTTTGAATTTTGTGTATGTTGTGAACAGTTTAATTAATTTGTTGTCGAATAATTTTTCTTAAAAACTTTCAATTAAATGAAGATTAAATTAATTTTTTTCAATTAAGTACCATAAATGGATTATTTACTTGGTTATGTAATTGGATACGAGATATTAATTTTGTAATAAAATTGATTTTTTCTTTAATATCTCTCTATTGCAATTATATAATCTTCTCAAATGCTTGTGACGTTGTGAAGTGACTCGATCTAAATTCAATTTTCAAGATTATATATATTTTTTAAATTAGTTCAAAAGGTTAATAATTAATTATATGCATAGGAATAAAATTCCAAATTTAAAGGAGAATATAATGTAAAAATTATTTGAATTTTTCAATAAAAATAATTGTGGAATGCTTTTTATATTATGAGCTAATAAGGTTGCTAATATATTAAATTTCCAGAAATGCTAGTGAATTTGTTTTTTAAATATAGAATAAAAATTATTCCATTGTTTTAGTGAAAATTATAGTTGAATGTTTTTTATGTTATGAACAGATTAATAAATTATTATCTGATTATTTTCTTCAACAATTTCAAATTACATTATGATTGCATTTTAATTGCTTTTGATTAGGTAACAGAAACCGATTATTTACTTCAAGGTTATGTAATTGGTTATTGACTATAATTTGTATAATAAACGTTTGTTAATATTCAAAATACCTCTGTTCCAATTATATATATTTTTTTAATTTCACGATGTTGTGAAATGAGTATCTGAATTTTGATTTTGAAATTATGTGCACACATATTTTAATTTTCTATGGAATATTTTAAAAGGTTATTAATCATTCAAATTTTCAGAAAAATATGAAATAATTATTATTTGAATGATCCAAATAAACTGATTTTCCAATGCTTTTGGTTCTATGAAATGATGAATTCATTATTGGCTAATTAATTTTGTTGCAAAATAAAATAAAATAAATATTTGATTTCAATTTTTCTCTATCAAGCAACATAAATTAAATATTTACTTCAACATAATGTGATTGAATATTGTAGGAAAGGGATAGTTCATTAATGTCAACAAGAGTGATTGTTCAAACAATTAATTAATAATGTTACTAATATTCTCTTAGAAAAATGCTACAAAATTGCAGTTTGCAAAAAATCATTTCCAGTCAAATTTTCACTTAAGAAAATAAAATGTATTTCAGTAATTTTTATTTTTCTACGTTTCTAATCCAGTCGCAGATGTTCTTCTTTATCATGATATGCACGTTTGTGATGTTGCGAAATGATTATCTGAATTTAATTTTCAAAATGATATGTAAATATGTTTTTATTGTTTCTCAAATTACTAGGAAAGGTTATTAATCAATTAAATTTTCATTAACGAAAAGTGAAAATTTAAAAGAAATGTAAAGTGAAAATTTAAAATAAATGTAAAGATAAAATTGTTTGAATGCCTGAATGAAAATTATAGTATAATGCTTTTTATGATGTGAACAGATTATTCTAAATTAATTAATTACTAATTAAAAACTAAATAACTGATTAAAAAAAGCTAATTAGGATTGAATATTAAATTTAATAAATATTAAATTTTGATTTGTTTAAACAAACTGCATAAATTGATTATTTATTTAAAGGATATGTAATTGAATATTGGATACAATTTTTATAATAAAAGATTATTTATGTTAAAAATACCTCTATTCCAATGGTATAGCTTCTGTAAATTTTTGTGATGTTGTGAAATATGTACCTGGATTATGCTTTCCATATTATATGTACATATATTTTACTTTTCTATGGAATTAGTTTAAAAGATTATTATTAATTCAAATTTTCAGTAAAATATAAAAAATTCAAATTATAAAAACATAAACAAATTAAAATTAATTTGAACAAATTAAAAAAAATTAGGTGAAGTAAAAATTATGTGGATATTTTAATACAAATTATAGTTGAATGCTTCTTATTTTGTAAACTGATTGATTAATTATTATCAGATTAGTTTTTTTCACAATATCAAATTATATAAATATTAAACTTTGATTTTTTTAAATTAAGTAGATAAATTGATTATTTGCTTTAAGGCTATGCAATTGAATATTGGCTATAATTTTTATAATAAAAGTTTGGTAATGTTTAAAATACCTCTATTCTAATGATATATATTTTTTTAAATTTTGGGATGTTGTGAAATGAGTATCTGAATTTTAATCTTGAAATTACGCACGTAATGGTCTAGTATTTAATTAAAACAAGAAAAAAAAATATTTTTAGTTTAGCTTCCTTATTGACTTGACTTGTATTTTCGTTATCTAGATCAGCACACGTGTTGAAGAGGCTTCTGTAAATGTCGGACTCTTGTAAACAAAGACAAGGAATTTTGAGAATCTAGCTTCTATTTTCTGGTTTTACGTTCAGTTTATATTTAGGATTTGAGATCTGAGAAATCTAGATTCTAGAAGGTTTCAGAAAAATTCTCCAGCCCGAGGAGGTTCATCATTCTTCACTTTGCTGAGGATGAAGATTGACGTACCTCGATACCTGAATGCGCCTAAACGCATTCCAGGTAGCCTTATAAATGGCAGTGAGGTCACAGTGAGATTTCTTTCATGAAAGGGTCCGCAGGTCTTTTCCGGTTCCTTTTCTTCTTTTTCTTTTTCTTTTTCTTTTTCTACTTCTTTTTCTTTTTCTTTTCACAAAACCACCTTCACCCTGCATCTTATAATATATTAAAAATCATGATACACAATTTGAAAATTAATCATTTTTAACGACTTAGTTTCAAGATGCTGTGTCAAGAATGCTTCAATTTTTGAACGAAGTTTGGAATTGTTTACCTTTCATCCTTTCATATTTTAATTGAATAATTTTTAGGGTTTCTAATTAGGAAACGTCCACATATCAAACAATATTTTCAAATCGGAAAGTTGAATTTTCGATGAAATAATTAAACTTTTTAAAAAAATGAGTTTTTTTACCAAACTGATGAATTTTCAAGATGATTTTTCAACGAAGAAGATTATTTTCTACCAATATCATTAATCTACCAAAAGACGAATAGTCAACAAAATAAATTTCAAAGCAAATATTTAAATTTTAAAGTTTAAACTGAAAAAGATGAGTTTTCACAAAAATTGGTTGAGTTAGAATTATAGTTAAGAGAACTAATTTAAAAAAAAAAAAATCTTGAAGCAGTTGAATTTGAAGGAAAAGGGCAAATTTTTAACAAAATAGTTGAAACAACAACCAGCTACATTTTTAACAAACAAGATTGATTTTCTAGCCAAATAGAATTTTTGTTATAAAAATAGTTAAATTTTTAACAAGAAAGTCAATTTGCAACCCGAAAAAATGACTTTCCAACCAAGCAGATCAATATTTCACCGAAAGACGAATTTTCACTAAAATACATGAATTTACAATCAAATATTTGAATTTTTAACTAAACAAAATAAGATCTGGAACAAAAATTTAGAAATTGAATTTTTAATTGAAATAAACATTATTTTTTACGAAATAGTTGAATTTTCGACCAAAAATATAACTTCAATAAAATATCTGAACATGCAACAAAATAATTAAATTCGCTTTTTTACCACCGAATGGATGATTTTTCGACTAAAGAGACTAATTTTATAGCAAAAAAAATTTCAACGAAATAGTTAAATCCTCAACCAATCAGATGCATTTTCAACAAACAGAATTAATTTTCTACCCAATAACATAAATTTTTGAACAAAAAAATTTGACTAAAACCAAATAATTAAATTTTTGACAGAATAATTAAACTTTAACAAAAAAAGTGAATTAGTTACCAAATAGATGATTTTTCATCCAAGAACATTATTTTTTCACCAAAGGACGAATTTCAACTAAAATACCTGAATTTTCAACTAAATAATTGAATTTTCAACTGAAAAAGATCAGTTTTGAACCAAAATGCAAAAATTTAATTTTCAGTCTAAACAAATTTTTTTTCAACAAAATATGTAAATCCTCAACCAATTAGATGCATTTTTAACAAAGAAGATGAATTTTTTTTTACAAAAATGGACGAATTTTAAACAAAGTAGTTAAATTTTTAACCTAGAATTTCTAATTATCTAGAAAACAGTCGAGTTTCAAGCCATAAAAGAAAATTTTTTAACAAGAAAATTAATTTTCAACAAAAAAAAAAAGATTTTTCTAACATCAAACATGAATTTTTGAACAAAAAAATTTGACAGAAACCAAATAATTAAATTTTTGACAAAATAACTAAACTTTAACAAAAAAAGTGAATTAGTTACCAAACAGATGATTTTTCAACCAAGAAGATTACTTTCTCACCAAAAGACGAATTTTCACTGAAATACCGGAATTTTCAACTAAATAGTTGAATTTTGAACTAAAAAAATTAAGTTTTGAACCCAAAATGAAAAAATTAAAATTTCAGTTAAAACAAAAATTATTTTCAACAAAATAGTTGAATGTTCGACAGAAAAAGATAACTTCAACAAAATATTTGAACATTTAACAAAATAATTAAATTTGTACCAAGTGTATGATTTTTCGACCAAAGAAATTAATTTTATACCTAAAAAAATTTTTTTTTTAACAAAATAGTTAAATCCTCAACCAATTAGATGCATTTTTAACAAAGAAGATTATTTTTTTACAAAAATGGATGAATTTTAAACAAAGTAGTTAAATATTTAATCTAGAATTTCTAATTATTTACAAAACAGTCGACTTTCAAGCCATAAAACAAGAAGTTTTAACAAGAAAGTCAATTTTCAACCGAAAAACATGACTTTTCTAAACTAATAAATAAATTTTCGACCAAAAAAAAAAACCTCAAAAAATAGTTGAATTTTCGACAGAACAATTAAATTTGCAACAAAATAATTGAATTTTTTACCAAATAGATGATTTTTCAACCAAGAAGATCAATACTTTACCAAGAGACGAATTTTCAACTAAATAGTTGAATTTTAAACTAAACAAAATACAATTTAAACCAAAAATGGAAAAATTAAATTTTCAGTTAGAAGAAAAATTATTTTTAACAAAATAGTTGAATTTTCTACCAAAAAGGTAACTTGAACAAAATATCTGAATACTCCACAAAATGATCAAATTTATACAAAAAAAATGTTTGCAACAAAATAGTTTAATTTTTAACCAATCAGATTTATTTTCAACAGACGAGATTAATTTTATATCCCGTGAGACGAATTAAAAAAAAATTAAGTTTTGAGCTAAAAAGTGTATTTATTTAGAAAATAGTCGACTTTTAAGCCGTAAAAGAAAAATTTTTGACAAGAAATTTAATTTTCAAACAAAAAAAGACTTTTATGGCATAAAAGATGAATTTTTGAACAAAAAAAGATGGCCTAAACAAACTAGTTAAATTTTTGATTAGATAATAAAATTTGCAAGAAAATAATTGAATTTTTTTACCAGATAGATGATTTTTTAAACAAGAAGATTATTTTTTTACCAAGAGACGAATTTTCACTAATATATATGAATTTTCAACTAAACAGTTGAATTTTTAACTAAAAAAAAATAAGATTTGAAACAAATATGGAAAAATTTAATTTTCATTTGTAATAAAAATTATTTTTAACAAAATAGTTGAATTTTTGACCAAAAAGAGAACTTCAACAAAATATCTAAGCATTCAACAAAATAATTAAATTTGTACCAAATGTATGATTTTTTAACCAAAGAGATTAATTTTAAACACAAAAAAAAATTTAACAAGAAAGTTAGATCCTCAACCAAATAGATGAATTCTTAACAAACAAGATTCATTTTTTATCCAAATGGACGAAATTAAAAAAAAATTAAATATTTAAGCTAAAAAGTCTAATTATTTAAAAAACAGTCGAAAAAAAAATTATCGAAAAAAATACCTGAACAAAATAGTTCAATTTTCGACAAGATCAATTAAACCGGCAACAAAATAATTGAATTTTTCACAAAATAAATGATTTTTCAACTAAATAGATAACTTTTGAACTAAACAAAATGAGATTTAAAACAAAAATGGAGAAACTAAATTTTCAGTAAACATAAAAATTATTTTTAACAAAATAGTTGAATTTTCGACCAAAAAGACAACTTCAGCAAAATATCTGAACATTCGACAAAATAATTAAATTTATACCGATTGAATTATTTTTCGAACAAAGAGATTAATTTTATACCAAAAAATGTTTTCCAACAAAATAGTTAAATCCTCAACCAATTAGATACATTTTCAACAAACAAGAATAATTTTCTACCCAAATAGACAAATTTTAAACAAATAATTAAGTTTTTAAGCTGAAAAGTCTATTTATTTAGAAAAAAGAAAAATTTCTAACAAGAAAGTAAATTTTCAACAAAAAAAAAGACTTTTCTGTCATAAAAGACGAATCTTCTAACAACAAAAAATCACCTAAACAAAATAGTTGAATTTTCGAAAAAATAATTGAACTTTCAACAAAAGTAGTAAATTTGATACCAAATAGATTATTCTTTAACAAAAAAGGTTACTTGTTATTACATAACAACCTTGTGAAGCTCTTCACTTGGGGTGATCACTAGAGAGATTGATCAGCAACCTGGGTCGAAGCAGTGTTGCGGAACGGACATGTTGTTTGAATGAATAACTTGGCTTAACACAAATGGCTTAAAATAATTAGGCTGGATGGTATAATAATAATAAAAAAAATTAATTTCGTACAGAATGACGAATTTTCACTAATTTACTGGAATTTTCAACTGAATAATTGATTTTTGAACTAAAAAAATATGTTTTATATCCAAAATGAAAAAATTAAATTTTCATTTGAAACAAAAATTATTTTTAACAAAATAATTGAATTTTCGACCAAAAAGATAACTTCAACAAAATATCTGAACATGCAGCAAAATAATTAAATTAGTTTTTTCTCCACCGAATGGATGATTTTTCGACTAAAGAGACTAATTTTATTTAAAAAAAATTTTTTTTCAACAAGATAGTTAAATCCTCAACCAATTAGATACATTTTCAACAAACAAGAATAATTTTCTATCCAATTAGATGGATTTTAAACAAAATAATTAAGTTTTCAACCTAAAAAGTCCAATTATTTAGAAAATAATCGACTTTTAAGCCGTAAAAGAAAATTTTTCAACTCGAAAGTTAATTTTCAACCAAAAAAAAAAATACTTTTCTAACATCAAAGGTGAATTTATGAACAGCTTAATTAGTGACCAAAAAGATTATTTTTCACCAAATTAGTTTAATTTTTAAAAAAAATATGAATGTTCAACAAAAATGTTAATTTACGACTAAACAGTTGAATTTTCAACTCAAATTATAAATCTGCAACAAGAGAATGAATATTTTACAAAGTTAGTTCAACTTTGAAATAAATAGTTAATTTTTCGAGAAAAAAAAATAACCAGTGAAACATGTAATAGTTAATATTGTAACAAAAAACATTCGATTTTGCAACCAAAAACAGATGTATTCAACCAAAAAAGACAACTTTTCAACAAAATAGATTTATCGTAAATTGAATCCTCAATAGTTGAATAATTTCTTTGATTTTTAAAGTTTACAATTTTTAAATTCCTAATTTTCCTGTAGAACGCTGAAGTATCTAGGTAACTTCGACTTTTGGAAAATCTCATATCGAATCGTTGAAAATTTACTGTGATATTCAGATTTGGAAAAAGTACTCGGCGTCTGCCCGCGCTGCTAGCTAATGCGTCTCGAGGACTGCTCTGTCAGTCAGCGTTCTCGAAGTTCAGTCTGTGCGGGCAGACGTCGAGTACTCTTTCCAAAGCTGAATATCTCTGTAAA
>CAKNXH010001923.1:100659-149289 GCA_932178445.1 Andricus quercusramuli | reverse complement strand
AAATGAAGAAAAATGTATTAAAAAATATCTTCCAAAGGTAGTTTTGCGACTCAAGAGGTCGCAAAACGTCGAGAATTGAAGAAAACTGGATAGGTACACATTCACACAAATGCAGCGCTCATAATATACAGCAATCGCAAGAAAGAAAAGTATAGTCAGAGTATATATATATATATATATATATCTCTTTTTTTTTATTCAGACTAAGATTAAGATGCTTGTTAAAAAGGTAGCAAAAAAGTAAGATTTTCTAGCTTTTTCCGTAAAAAGATGGATTTAAGCAAAAATTCATTGTTTAAACAATTAGAAAACAATTTCAATAGAGGAATACTCTACCCTAATTCATTGAATAAACCATACTAGTAATAAAGTACTATTGAATCGTCAAATAAAGAGCAATACTTCAAAAAATCCTTATTGCACTCGCATCGGATAGTTTTTGCGACACCACGAACGAAAAGGGCTCAGGAGGATTCAAATTAAAAATCAATGTTGGATTATTATTTCTTGAAGATTTCTCATGAGACCATCAAGGTATACCCTATATTATGATATACATTTTCATTTTCTGGTCGGATATCACAAAAATGTGCTTTTTCTTAATGTCATTCTTATGGGAAACTTCAGGGGTTGGGCGACATCTGCTAGTATTGAAAAAATGAATTTTAAAAACACATTCACCGTTTTTGGGAACTAACCAAAATTGGGGGTGGGGAAGACCCCCAACTGTGTACGTCCTAATTAATACGACCAGAATTTCGACTCAGGATAAATAAGCACCCCGTAACAGTGGTAGCCGCTAAAAACACACACCCACTGTGCAGTGTGTGCTGCACGGAGTAGGCTCAAGTTTTCAGATATTTTAAAACTATTTTCTACCCTTTCGATCATTCTGAAAATGGGATATGTCACAAAAAATGAATAGAAGATTTCTTTGGTGAATAATAGTGACGATACATCAAGAATACCTCATAATAAAATTTCCAAAAAATTACAAAATGTACCCAACGGTTTTATTCGCGTCTGATGATTCGATAACGGTCTGAAGCTCATAATCATCCACAATCATCCCCACTTGGTAGGAATAATTGGAGGAAGGGAAGACATCGGTCGGTGATCTATCTATATCTATGCTTCGGCTTTAGGAAGAGATATGTCGCCCATCGACGTATTTTTTGCCCCCCGACATATGATGTCCTGCTCCTAGCTATGCCTCTGATTCTTTCCGCTACTGACTTAAGGAGCTTTACACACCCTTTCAGCATGGTGTGTTTCAGTGAGATAATTGATTCTTTTCACCTGACATATGTTTAGAGACCCACTCAGTCGAGCAAAGTGAAAAATGTCGCCTTTCAGTCGGAGGTACACATTGCACCAATTGCGAAGCCAGAAATCAAAATTTCTGTTCTTTGAATGGGCGGTGAGCCTTTATCAACTATATAGTCTCTGTTCTGTCTGCACGATATCTCGGCATGACGCTACCTGTTGGTACGCATTCGTATGCAAAAATTATACACGGAAAACTAATTATTTTTTGGATCAAGTAAATTTTCCTTGGTTCAAGGCAATCGCAGGTACAAATAGGAACGACGGAATATGAGTATGGTCCAAATAAATAAATAATGGCTACCGTATGCTTGGAGCAAGTGTATATTTCCTTGATCTGAGGAAATCTATTATTAGGTGGAATAGAATATTTCATTATTCTGAAGCTTAGAAACCGTCGCGGGCGGTTCTGGTTCGTATGCCGGCGTTTCTGGTTCCGGAATGGCTGGGCTTGCTGGAACGCATACGCATACGTGACCGGGTGCATGGGACTATTGGCCTCTGCCTGACCACATGCACAAGACATGATGCGAAGCGCGACTCTGAACGCAGGAGAACTTTGGCCGGAGTAGCGATGCCAATGTGGGAGCCTTGATCTACTGCGCTTGCGTCAGGGTCGCGCGCTAGTTGGCCGCAGTTGGCGCGGAATTCAAAATAGGTATCAAAAACAGCTCTTGTAATTAAAATTGATATTGATCACAAAATGTACAAGAATGTATATAAATTGTATTTATTAAAATTTTCTTGTGAAATATAAGTTAGTTTTTTGAATTTAATGAAAGTGAACTGTTACATAGAAAACATGTATTATAAATTTTGTTCTGCAAGGAAATCAAAATTTATACAGTTCATATGTATTCTTGTGCCTTTTATAGTAACTATTCATTTCATTGAAAGAATTGTGTTTATAACCCATTTTGAATTGCGCGCCAACTGCGGCCAACCAGTGCACGACCCTAACGCAAGCGCAGTAGCTCAAGGCGCCCACATTGTAATCACTGGGCCGGAGCATGACCACCTACGCACCGCACGTGAAGTTAATTTGACCAAAAAATTCGACGAAACTGAGCGCTGTACAATCACGGAAGCGTGGCACGAAATGAAAAAGCATGAGATGCACCGACACGTTTCACAGAGAAAGAACTGCACTAGTTAATCCCGGAAAATCTCACGTTTCACATTGATTTGAAAAAAAGAAAAAAACCTTGAAGATTGAAAACTCCACGGAACGTGTACACGATATTTAATCCGAAATACTATAAACTTAAACCCGTTTGACTTGAAATAAATCCCGTCGGCTGAGAATTAAAGAATCCTGAGAGTCACGGACGACCATGGGGCGCTCTGGCCAATCACAGGCATCGTAGAGAATACATATATAAGAACAACATAACCTGAAACTTCAGTTTCAGGTCAGCCCTGAAGAAGTGAACTGCAATGTTCACGAAACGTCGGCAACATTCATAGCTTCGCACATGATTGAAACCCGAAAAATATTTAAATTTTAAATTTAAATTTATTATAATGAATCATCGTGAAAGTATTAAATCTATTATTAAGGTGATTCCTGTCAGCGAAAGATGCAGAAAAGAACTCAATTATTGCGTGGAAAAATGGTTTTACGATTATTATCAGGAGGCAGAGCGTATCCTAGTTCTCCTGGCTGGAATTCGTAAGCCATTGACGCTTAAAGTCGCTGGCTGCATGCAGACAGCCTGGCGCGAGGGCTCTCGGAGGAAGAGGGAGCGGTTGCTAGCCCGATAGCTCGCTGATTGGTTCGGTTCCGGCAATGGGATCGCAACGGAGCGGTGGGGACACCGGCTTCCGCAGTCACTGTTCCAACCTCGAGCGCCCACGCTATTTTAATACAAAATTATTATATATCAAATTTGCTATTAAAAATATTAAATCCTGTTGAAAATGAGCGATATTTAAATTCTTTATATAATATAGGTCAAACTTCCTTTGTCCGAAAACGAGCTAAAAGAGAACAATACGTAATTTTTAAGGGAATGAAAATAAAAATAATTAATAATTGAATGAGTCTCAATCTGCCGGTTTTCATGAATAATAAGTCGACAAATTATTTGCATTCAAAAGTTCTGAAAATCCTTCTACTTTCGCCGTTTGGCCAGTGCCTTATTACTCAAAATAACTTCAGGGACTTTTTCTGTTGTTACCTATTTTTATGAGAGCATTGTAGACTGCGAAGTCTGCAAATGTTATTTTCTTCATATAATGTTCTCCCTTTTTTGTGACTTTTTCCAAATACGGTAATCATATATCATAAAATTCGTAGGAATTAACGGATCTTGATCCTGAAATAGATCCAAGATGGAAAATTTCTTTGGATCGAGGAGATACGCTGCAACCGTTCATTATCGTTGTTGGCAGTTCGATTGAAGAACTTCTCTCCACTTACGTCTATGTTGATGTATCGAGATTTTTAATGGAAAGTACTCTCCAGGCAATAGACATATGCTTTAAAATATATCAAGCTCTGGACGCCGAATATCCTGTTACCGGATTTCAAGTCTGGAACTTCATCCAGCGATACGCCTACAATGTTTATATGAATGCAGATTTTAAAAGTACTTCGAAAAGTGCAGTTGCCGTAGATCTATGTATGGCCGCGCCTTCCTTGAAGTAAGCATTCAACATGTCTATTATCTTATCCTAATCTACGCAGATTGTAAAAGACCAATGAGAAAATCTAAATATTCTTGGTTGAAAGTTCATTATTATTAATTATATTACTTTCAATAATAGTTTTCCAGTGGCCGTTTAAAAGAATTAAGTGAAGAAACTGCCAATGCCTTGATTAATTTGACTAACTTCACTGATGCAGACGATTTTCTTGCATGCGATGGGCTGAAAATTTTTAATATACAATAAAAAATTTATTTTGTACTTTGGATTGATGAAGGTGATGAATTCCCAATGTTTGCATAAATCAAAGAGATTTTGATTCCATTATCAAGCAATGATATTTTATTTTTCTTTGATTCTTTTAGAACCGTAGACCAAGGCCTGCATTTGTAATGTATTATTTGAAGAATTTCTCCAGCCGAATTTATTTGAAAAAAGTGACCTTTTCTAACCGAAAAAGCAGAGGTGTCCAAAGAAAAACAGCTGATTGTAAATTATTCGAAAGTATTGTGCATTGCATGCGATGTTGTCGAAAACTAGATTTCCAGAGAATATATCGTGAATGCGAAGCAATGCTTTCCAATTTCAAGTTTTTGGCAGAAAGACTAATTTCTAATCACAAAAGAGCCTACAAGCCGATACATGCACTAATAATGTAACTAATGTCCTCTTCGATTTTGGAAGCATTTTCAAGAAGTCGATTCATAACACTTCAAACTTCAAGACGAATTAAACAAAAACCAAAAATTGAAGAAAAATGCATTGAACGGAATGAAGTTGATTTAACTAAAAATAATTCACGGTAAATTTCAAGTGAATTAAAACTGATTGCAAAACATATTTGAAAAACTCTTGAAATCTGTGGAAACCGAGGAAATTCATCAGTTCTTGTGCATGAGTTCCTTGAAATTCATTGAAATACTATAAAATACTATCAAATCAGTGACTGATAATCGTCAATTTCACAATATTCCAGCTACTTTAAACTATACGAACCTCAAATGTGTAACTGTGAATAACTTTTTTGAAGCCATTTCAAGAAAAGGAGATCACAAATGACATTGCCAAAGAACAAATGGGGAAAATAAAACGTGTTAAAGTTTCTTTTTGTATGGAATGTCTTCATTTGAAAACAGCATCAATATTTGAAAATGAATATTTTCTTGTGAATAGGAACGGATTCACGATAGTTCTGCGGATGAGTCATCTGTAAGTGTATCAATAAACACTACTGTTTCTATAGACTTCTGTTCATTCGATTGAGATTCCACTTAATGAAGGTGTATCAGTGACACTACCGCACTATGATAGTGATAAACTTAGTCAAGCATATACTGAGAGCATCGAGGACAATAAAGATAGTGACTTTGAAATTGACGATTGATTTGAGAGGAGCTACTCATCCTCCCCGGCTTCCTACAGTGATGTTAATGATCGCGATGATGTTAATAATATTGATTGTAAATATGATAATGCTGATAATGGTGATGATGATATTTCAACCGAAAGACCAGGCAGCCAATGTAATGAAAGATCTGAAAACAAGAAGGAAAGATTATATTTTAAAGTTAAAAAAATTATTCCTGCAATTTTTAATAATATTGTAGGAAAAATCTGACGAGGATAAGAAGACATGGTGTCCGTTTTGCGCCAAGGACATTTCGTCGAAAAACTTTTCCAAACATATGGATACATGCCATAAAGGAGAAAAGGAGGTTGAAGACATATTACAATTTCTCCCAAAAACTAAGGAAAGAAGGAATGAATCCTTTTTGCATCCGGCACCTCAATTGAATTAAACATTTTTTGTTTGAAAAAAATTTGAAATTTTGTTGTTCTTTTATATTTTATATAGAGCAGCATATAGTTTCACAAAATGTCCATAAGTTTCATCAAAATACGGAAAAAGTGTCGGAAACATTACAATTTAGAGAAAAATCAACCTCAAATTTCAAAAAGGCGTAGCTCCCAGAATTTTCAAAATTTTTAAAAATTCTTTAGCGAAAAACATTACCCATTAGGCACTACAGCAACACCCTGTTTCATAAAAATCGATAAGATGGCTCCCAGGATTGATATTTCTGACGCAGAAAGCGTCAATTTGGCAAAATAAATGTTTTATCAGAACAAAATAACATACTTATAGGGTAAGGTAAAACGGTAGAAAACGTCGAAACATAGTCGTGTTTGATATCAAATTAATCAGTACTGGAAAAATAAGTATAATATATAACCATATCATAATATGGAACCAAGGATTGAACGAAGGTAAAACGAGCCGGGCTCGGTATTCCTCATCTCGGACAGCATCACTAATAAATTCTCAGCGGTAGTGTATTTGAAGTGATTGTCTCGGGTCACGCAGCTTTAAGTTTTGATTCTACTTCTGACCTAGGAAACGATCAAGTGTCACTTTTAGGATTACTCTCGCGCAATATTTCTTGTTCTGCTTGGTATAGGTCGATCAGTGTACGCTCAAAGGTCATTGACAAAATGCAATCCATGGCTATGAGATGAGCGAAATTATCTCTTGCTATTGTTTGCCATTATCTAGTTCTTTTGATCAAGGCTGCTGGGGGTGGTTTGGTAACAGGTATCTCACACATTCGGGCGCTATATAATAGGGAAATTCGTACCCTAATTCGCTGACCAAGGGGTGTGAGTCTGCACTGGTTGGATGAGGGGCGATTACCCCAGGGTTGACTGGGTCGTTGGTCCTGTGATCGTGGTGTCAAGGTCTTCTGTGACCTGGACTACCGTCTCGTTGTTTTTGTTCAGGGTTGTGTCACTTGCTTCCGCGTTGGAATTAAAAATTTGTCGTAGAAAAACGTTGAATGGTAATATTCTGTCCGCGCATCCAGATGCAGAAACGTGTCTGACTGGACCGTCTTTTACTACTGGAGGTGGTTCAAGTAGATTAGGGTGTACGCGATCGTTTTTCCTACATGGATGTTTTCTAAAGGACTTTCGACGCGGTTTCTTTTAAGTAAGGCCGCAATGGTCACCCTCATTATCGGGCGAGTAGATTTCAGAGGCACCTACTATTTGGAAAAAAATCACTATCCAAAACACTGACCTGATTGCGTGGCGGATTTAAATAACACCATTTTAATAAACTAAGTTTTATATTATATTATTTGCTACTTACGAACAGAAGAAAGAAATATAATCAAATCGAAGAGCAGAGAACAAATCGAAATTCTCATTTCGTTAGAGACAGATATCTAATTTTTGAAAGAATTCTTTGAGATGTAACTGATAAGATGATGAATATATTTCACTTGCATATATATGCTTGCTATCATCGCATTATTAATGAACATTATTTGCTACATCTTAGCGGTGGGATAGAGTTGTGATAAAAGAGCGTTGTGTAAACTAGATGTCATTTGTATAAAATTGAGAAATTTCATTTTAATTCCTTGCAAATCTCAGTCATATATTTGGAAAATATGTTTATCACGTATCTCGCATTGTGAAATGGAAGGCTCTCAAAATAACTAGCGAAAGAAATACTTATTACTATTATTTATATTATTGCATATTAAATGATTATTTTATTCTAGTAAAAATACTTATAATTAGGAGTAGGAAAGGTTTCTTTCAATTTCTTTGAATTATTTCGACTTCGTTTATTGGAAACGTGAAGAGTGGAGTTGTTCATTAGAAGTACAGTGTTTGCGAACATGATAAGTATTTTTGATACAATAATCTCATACTGCAGAATGGAACGACAGCGTTATTTAAACACCTTATCTACTTCACCTTACTTCATTCACCTTCGAAAAAATTCCTTCAATGCTTGGACACTTACACGAACACATACACAGAATGCCGATAAAACGGAATATTGAATTATTAATTTTTCATAAACAGTTTCACATATAAAGCAAGTGGTAAAGTTCCAACCAAGCGAGATATTAATTCAAAATGGAAAAGTATTAAATCTAACAAAAAGACGAATTTTCAACAAAATAGTTGTGTTTACGCGTGTAACGTAAATGTCTGTATAGGATATGTATATATAATTTACGTCACTTCCCGTTTCGTGAACGACTCTTCCAGTTGATCAAGAAATGGCGACAATCAACGTGACACCTTTCGAGCTCGTACGCAATCGTGTCACACGCACTAATATATTCGCGATCGATCGTTTCAAATTGATAGAAAAATCATCCGAGATAATGATGAAGTGATTTGTACATTCATTTATATTAAAATGTGCCTAGTTTGTGAATTGTGAGAGTTTCATTGTATCAAGAACCTTCGCGGCTATAAGAGCCTTCTGATCCTAACATTAATTGGAATATCTAACCGTTTGGTTGTGTGTGATAAATTTCATGCTTTTAACATTTGGTCCTTCGAGCCGGATACTGTGATTTTTAATATAGTGAGTTCTGATGTGTTTGGTAGCCATTTTTACCTCGTGGCTTCGCAATCTTGAAGATTGTTCTGCTTGAGGCTTTTTCTGCTTCAAAGTCTTGATGGAAGTGGTTAAGTATGAACAAATCAGAGAGTGATGTTATTCCTTAAAGGAGTTTTTTGTTTCTCATATTCTCTTAAAGAGATTTATTATTGAGATCTCAGATCTCGAGAGACAAGTGCATGCACCTCTCACTTGCTCTCTCACATTCCCTGGACTCGATAGTGCCTATCCTGCTCTCTCCAATTGACTTTAACAGGTTTGATTGTGTATGAGCCTTCTCGCTCAATTCTGTCAACCGTTTTCTCCCTCTGTCGCCAACACAACAGGTAGCTGTGTATGTATTCTTATCACACGCTTACATTAGTGACTGTCTTCTGTTATGAACCTCAGCTGTTACCACGAGAAATCAATACTCAGTGACTTGGTGCTCGCTAATTGGAATTATTAAGTGTCCTTTAAATTTAATTAAAAGTGATTTTCTTTACACAATGACTACCGAAAAAGAAATGTCATTTAAAACTTTGCTAAACACTCAACGCGACACATTCGGACTCATTGATCGTACTATTTCAAACTTTAATAAGATTGGAAAGGAAAACGTGACAGCTGCCAAGACTCAAAGCAGAATTGATATACTTAAGGAACGCTGGGAACTCGCCTGCAAGTACCACAATATGATCAACGCCGTTGTCACTGACGACGAAAGAGAAACAGAAGAATACTTCCTAGAAAAGGAGTATAGTATTGCTTCAGATCAATATGAAGAAGCCATGGATCTTCTCAGCGACTGGAAAGCAAAATTCGCTCCATTTATTCCAGCAGGTAACTCAACGCTCTTAGAGAATTCGTTCAGTCAACAACATCAAGGTAACTCTGTAAATATAAAACTACCGCAAATTAATTTACCCAAGTTCTCGGGAAATTATGTCGAATGGATAAGTTTTCATGATTTATTTAAATCACTTGTGCATGATTCAAATCGATTATCCGATGTTCAAAAGCTTCACTATCTTATGTCAAGTTTAGATGGCGAAGCGTTACAGATGTTAAGTTCACTTACAATAACCGAAGCTAACTATGAAAGGGCATGGGACGCGTTAAAATCTAGATACGAAGATAAACATTTAATTATAAATAAAGTGTTAGATGATTTGTTTTCTATTTCTCCTGCTAGTCAAGAATCGAGCTGCGAATTGAAACGTATTTATAATAAATATAAAATAGCGATCGATTCTCTTGATAATTTAGGTGAGGCAAAAGTTCAACGCGATTGGTTATTTATACATCACATTGTAAATCGATTTGATAAACAAACCAGAAAAGCCTGGGAATTATCCTTGTGCGATATTAACGAGTATCCAGAACTTAGCGAATTCGAAGCTTTTTTGAAAAAACGGATTCATGCGTTAGAAGCTATACAACCTCAAAAACAGGACAATAGCATTCAGCGTCAAAATAAAAACATTAGGTCACATCACACGACTACTGACAAATCAAATGCTAATCTTATAGTCGAATCAAGTTCAGCTAATTTAACTAATATATGTGTTTTATGTAAATCTCAGCACGTAGTCGCAAAGTGTCCACAATTTCAAACTAAAACCGTAGATCAACGCTATGAAATATTGAAAACAAATAATTTATGTTTCAATTGTACTCGACCAGGCCATAGGCCCTATAAATGTTCAAGCAAATATCGATGTGATAAATGCAATAAATTGCATCATTCATTACTGCATCGTAACGCTAATCCTCATCACAACAATAATAGAGATAACTCAAACATAAAGTTTGAAAATATTCCAGAAACAAAAAACATATCTCATCTTTCTTTTGAAGGAACGCGACGTCGTCGTACTGCCATGTTTGGTACTGCTCGGGTCTTATTAAAAGGTCCAAACGGACGCTCTCAAATTGTAAGAGCAATGATTGATCCTTGTTCCGACCAATCATTTATTACAGAATCTATGGTCCAAAAATTAAGATTACCACGACGTCGTATTCATGCAACTGTAGAAGGTTTAGCTGGAGCGCATCTGACTACTGCTACTGCAATTGTAACACTCAATATAGAATCTCTAATCAATCCAAGTATTAAACTGACACTGGACACATTTGTTTGTCAAGATGTGACTCGCTATGCGCCTCCTAATAAACAAGATATAGATATCGATTCTTGGCCTCACTTGCAGGGCCTAACTTACGCGGATCCTGAACCTTTTTCCAAGGATCGGATTGATGTTATGTTCGCTGCTGATGTTTACTCTGCGATCATGGAACAGGGTTTAATGAAAGGTCCCATAAACGCTCCAATTGCTCAGGCCACAATTTTCGGCTGGATTATTGTGGGGGCATTAGAGGGTACCTCTGCCGATATGATAAGAAATGTTGTCGTTCATCACTGCTGTCAAATCAGTGAGATTTCTTCTCTTCTCAATAAATTTTGGGAGGTAGAGGAGGTTCCACAAGTGAATCATCTTACGGAAGATGAAAAACTATGTGAAAAACATTTTTCTGAAACTCACTCTCGTGATAACACGGGTCGGTACATTCTTCGTTTACCGTTTAAATTAGGTCCTCCAATTAACATTGGAATCTCGTTTCCTATCGCGAGGAAACAACTGTTTAATATCGAGCGCAAATTAACAGCTCAACCTGAGTATAAATTACTGTACTCAAATTTCATGAATGAGTATGAATCTCTTGGTCATATGGAACGCATCACTTCAGGTGATCCCTATGCTGATACGAAGTTGGTGTATATACCTCACCACCATGTTATTAAAGAAAGCTCAACTACAACGTGCTTGCGCGTAGTCTTCAACGCCTCAAGTTTGACAACTAACGGCACGAGTTTAAATTCTGATATGCTTGTTGGGCCGAAGTTACAATCGGATCTCCCTACTATTATCATGCGCTGGCGCATGTATGGAGTCGCAATATGTGCCGATATATCTAAGATGTATCGTCAGATTTTGATAGATCGACGTGATATTGATTATCAAAGGATTATCCACCGCGATAATCCCGATATATCGCCGCAGTCATTCCGGTTATTAACTGTAACATACGGAACTGCAGCCGCTCCATATCTAGCTTTGAAAGTAATGAACCAACTCGCTCATGATGAGGCATCATCTTATCCTTTAGGTTCAAATATTCTGTTAGAAAATTTCTACGTTGATGATGTCCTTTTCGGAGCAGATAACCTTGAGTCTGCTCAAACTTCAAAACATCAATTAATCGATATTTTGGCTCGCGGTGGCTTTCAGTTAGATAAGTGGTCAAGTAATATTTCTTCATTATGTACTGCCCAATCTAGCAATCAGAAGGAATTAAAACCTTATGAAGATTCAGAGAAAAGTATCATTCGTATCTTGGGGCTATCATGGGTTCCTATGCATGATCAGTTACAAATCCGCACAGATATCAGGATCCGAAATGTTTACACAAAACGGCTGTTTTGTCTACCATTGCTCGAATGTTTGATCCTGTTGGTTATCTGACTCCTATAAGTGTCAGAGCAAATATCTTTATGCAGGGATTATGGTCACTAAAATCACATTGGGATGACTTGCTGCCAGATTATTTACATAATGAATGGCAATCTTATTGCACAGAGCTTAAGAAGTTAGAAATTGTGTCTATTCCTCGCTGGGTAGGTAGCACATCAAATTCAAAAGACATCGAAATACACGGTTTCGCTGATGCATCCATTCAAGCATATGCTGCGTCTGTATATTTGCGCATTTCCTCAAACGATGGGTTTATTACGTCCCTCACATATGCAAAATCTCGAGTTGCTCCTCTAAAACAACTCAGCGTTCCCCGCTTGGAATTATGTGCAGCATTGTTGCTCACACAAGCGGTGCAGTATGTTCAAACTGCGTTACATTTAGAGTCTGCTCCAACTCATCTTTGGTCAGACTCAAAAATTGTTCTTGCTTGGCTTGAAAGGCCTGAGGCAAGATGGCCAACTTTTGTCGCTAATCGAGTGTCTGATATATTGACTCGTGTTCCAAAAGCTTCATGGCATCATGTGCCTACGGCTGACAATCCTGCGGATTGTGCATCTCGTGGGATTTCTCCAACTGAAATAACGGCAAATACACTTTGGTGGAATGGCCCAAACTGGTTGGTTCAATCTCCTAAAAATTGGCCTGGGGACTTTGAATTGTCTGAAAAAGACAAGGCTGATCCAGAATTACGTGAGATAAAGCATGTTCACACGGTCACAGTAAATTCCTGCATGTCAGATGAATCGACCTCTGATATAAAACGGGCTTTATCTGTGAAGTTTTCCAGTTGGCCAAAATTATTGAGGGTAAGAGCTTTCTGTTTAAAATTTATAAAATATCAAATGAAGCGAGCTCTTGATAAATTCAGTGCTAAATTATCTCCAACGTTACGAGAGAAACTACAGAAAATCATTGAACATGATTCGGATTTTATTTATGAGTCCCGCATTTTGTGGTATAAAGTCATACAGAATGACGTATTAGCCAAAGAATTAAATATGTTGAGAAAAGACGAACTCTGTCCAAAATCGAGCGTTATCAAGCAACTATATCCATTTGTGGATGCTTTTGGTTTAATTCGAGTAGGAGGTCGTCTTGAGCACTCCCCCTTATCGTATGCTGAAAAGCATCCTATCATTTTGATGTATCATACGCTCAGTACGCTAATTGTACGACATGCTCATTTACGCACACTTCACGGTGGAGTACAATTGACTGCGCGTGTATTACGCCAAACAATTTGGATGTTACGTGCTCGGTCTTTAATAAATGGATGCATCAAAGGTTGCATTGAGTGCATTCGACATCGTGCGTATACAGCATCTCAAATTATGAGCTCGTTACCCTCAGCTCGCGTAACTCCGTCTGTTCCTTTCACACACACAGGAATTGACTATGCCGGACCATTCAATTACAAATTGTCTAAGATCCGAAACGCGAAAATTGATAAAGCATATATATGCATTTTCATTTGCCTAGCTACTAGAGCTATCCACATCGAGGTCGTTTCTGATTATACGACTGAAGGATTCATCGCAGCACTTCGACGATTCGGCAGTCGTCGAGGTTATCCAAAAATTATTTACAGCGATAACGCCAAGAATTTTGTAGGAGCTAGTAGGCAATTGCAAAAGGCGTTTCGACAGGTTTTATCTGATCCTCAATTACACGGTGAATTTGCCGTTGAAGGTTTGAGATGGAAGTTCATTCCTCCCGCCTCACCACACTTTGGTGGCTTATGGGAGGCTGGAGTGAAAAGTGTAAAACACCATCTCAAACGTGTTCTCAGGGATCACAACCTGACATTCGAGGAATTTACCACCCTTACATGTCAAATTGAAGCATGTGTAAATTCCCGTCCTGTTTCATCTATCAATCACGATACAGATCAATTTGCATCTCTGACGCCGGGACATTTTTTAAATGGTGGTGCACCGCTCACTTTACCCGAGCCATCTATTTTGAATCTTAATGAATTACACCTCAAACGTTGGAACTTAATTCAGCAAAGGCTTGAGCAATTCTGGCGTCTCTGGCGCAGCGACTATCTAAATACGTTGCAACAACGTAACAAATGGAGATGTGAAACTCCTAATTTGCTACCCGGTACACTCGTCCTCTTAAAAAATAGGGACCTGCCGCCTGGCAAGTGGGACCTTGGTTTGATTGAAAAATGTCATCCGGGTAAAGATGGTAAAGTTCGAATCGTTACTGTAAAAACAGCAAAAACAAAGTTTGAACGCGGAATTACCGAAATCTGTCCACTGTCAGTTAAGACGAAGGATTCTTAGTTTAATAAGTAATAAATGTAAACCAAGTCTACGACTCCATGTATCTAGAATTAGTTCTCGATATCTAAGATACTAGTTTTGACTTTCAGTCAATAAAAAGTGGGAGGGGGGAGGATGTTTACGCATGTAACGTAAATGTCTGTATAGGATATGTATAACCTTTCGAGCTCGTACGCAATCGTGTCACACGCACTAATATATTCGCGATCGATCGTTTCAAATTGATAGAAAAATCATCCGAGATAATGATAAAGTGATTTGTACATTCATTTATATTAAAATGTGCCTAGTTTGTGAATTGTGAGAGTTTCATTGTATCAAGAACCTTCGCGGCTATAAGAGCCTTCTGATCCTAACATTAATTGGAATATCTAACCGTTTGGTTGTGTGTGATAAATTTCATGCTTTTAACAAGTTGGATCATCAATTTAAAAAAGATTATTTTTCAACAAAACAGTTGCGTCTCCAGCCAAAAGAGATGAAATTTTCAACAAAAGAGATGAATTTGCAAACTGAAGAGACAAATTTGTATCAGAAGAGTAGAATTTTCAATTAGGAATTCATTTACTACAATGTTTTTCAACAAATTGTTCATAATAATATTGAATGTCGCTAAATGATGATTTCCCATATCAATATATTATGCTTCAAAGACAAAATGAGGATAAATAGTGTATTCAAAAACCGAAAATACCGCAAATGACAGTGTGTTTGAATTTACCTATTTTTAAGAATTAGGGCGATGAGCGGATTTAATCTAAAATGAGAATTTTCCAATTCTCTGTGTGGACAAATAACAAATTAGGAAAATTTTCTCTTTCAAAAGTGGTCTTGCCTCTTCGAAATTTGACCAGTTTCAGTTCGAAAAAACGTGCCCTATCATTCAGTTCACGAATTCATTATCATCAAGTTTTTTGCTTTGCTCCCGATTAACATTTGTCTCAACTTAGACTGTCTTTTTATGTCACAGAGAGTGCACCACAGAAAACTTTGACTGCAAAATTTCTTCGCTAGCTATCGCATCAACAGACTTCACCCCACGTGAGAAAATTTGACGGGAAGCATCCTACAGAAATTCCAGGTGGAAATTGCATGTGGAAATTCCATACGGAAAATCTACAACCATGTGTACGAACTAATTCTAGACTAAGTTTGACTTTCGGTGATGAACTGCGCTCTCGGAAATCACAATGCGTACAACACACCCTTGCGCCAGGTATGCGAACCACATCTTTTTCGAGAAAATTATGCTACTCTCGTCAAAATCTTGAAAAAAATGTGGGTTCCTCAAGAATACGAGACTGCACCAATGCCCCAGGTATAAAAAACACAACTTCTCTGGGAAAGTCTGAATTTTTCAGTACTTCAGTGAGCCGGAGTGGATTTCTTGAGGACACGAGATCCAGCAAAAGCTCCATGTGTTTTGATGTCATGTTAGAATTTTACACCAACAACTTGGTATCTGGAAATCTTATAACTCTCCACAATTTTTTACAACATTTCATTTTCTGATCCGTAGGAGATAAGTCTTGTCTGAAAGACTCCTGTTATTCAAATATTGTTACTCAAAGACTGTTATATTTCCATCAGAAATATTATTTGAATCTTAAATGCAATGTTATAGATATTTGAGAAACTTACATGTAGACCTGATAATTTAGAAACTGTTCGATTTCAAACGTTTAGAGATTGTTCGCGTCCTTCACGCTCGCACGTGTTCTGTGTGGGATCGTGGAGTTTGATCCTTGAGTTTTATCTTTGCACCACGGTGCACCTGGATGGCGAGTTGAGTTTTGGCGCCTAGAAATAGGGACGCATGGGTGGGCCTCCCTTGAGAAGTGGGTTAGGGGTACTACAGAGGGGGAGAAAGACCCCATTGAATCAGTATCAATCAGTATCGATGAAAGATTCGAAGCCTGCAGACGTGAGACAAATCGAGATTGTGACTGCCTGAGGTGTGTGACAGGGGTCTTTCTAGAACGGGTGGAATGTTCGCTGGAGGATGTTGCTCCTCTTCCTGTTGATAAAGAGCTTCATATCCGTTTTTTCGCAAGAAGGATACCTGATCTCTTAAATACTGAGGCGTTTTATGAGCATATTCTGGGTGCATATTGCCCCAACGGTCATGTAACCTCTTCATGAATCCTCTCCGCGCCGGTGAGCTTCTTTGCCAACAGGTAAGAAGGTCTCTTCTGAGTTTGTCCGACTATTTAAATCGATTTTCTCGCATTTGTCCGGGGCCATTGCTTGGTCATCGCCTCGGTTCGGTCCTATTGCCACTCCCAACTGAACCATGGCCTCCAGCCGAGAGAGGCCTATTGTGGGTGGCACTGCGCGATACTTGTGTCGTAACCGCATAATTCGTTGCATTGGGGAGTTAGCCCAAAGCAACGTGGCTGACTGCAAGAGCCGGAGCTCTCGGGCGATGGGGTCGCCACATCCCTACGCACATCCCTATTATTATTATTATTATTATTATTATATTATGATCTATTATATAATTATTATTACTCATATTTATATTATTATATATTAGATGATTATTTAATTTTAGTTAAAATACTTGTAATTAGGAGCAGGAAAGGTTTCTTTCAATTTCTTTGAATTATTTCGACTTCCTTTATATTCTTTTAAATTATTTCGAATCTTCAGCACTCTATATATTAATTGAGAGAAGGTTATAGCAATTGGAAATGTGGAGAGTAGAGTTGTTTACTAAAAGTACAGTGCTTGCGAACATACTAAGCATTTTTGGTACAATAATCTCAAACTGTGGAATAGAACGACAAGCGTTATTTACACACCTTATCGACTTCACCTTACTTCATTCACTTTCGAAAAAATGCCTTTAAGGCTTGGGCACTTACACAAACACATACATAGAATGTCGATAAAGCACGATATTGAATTAGTTAATTTTTTATTAACAGTTTCAAATATAAACCAAGTGGTAAAGTTCCAACCAAGCAAGATATTAATTTTAAATGAGAAACTGTTAAATCTAATAAAAAGACGAATTTACAATAAAATAGTTGGTTCATCTACTCAAAAAAGATTAACTTTCAACAAAACAGTTGCGTCTTCCGCGAAAAGAGATGGGATGTTCAACAAAAGGGCTGAATTTGCAAACAAAAAATACAAATTTGTATCGAAAGAGTGGAATTCTCTATTAGGAGTTTATGCACTACAATGTTCTTCAACAATAGCAATTGATGTTCAACGTCGACATCCTGTATCGCAAAATTAATCTCCAGATGACAATAAATTATCTCTGCTAAAATTGTACTTCAGAGAATAAAAGAAGTGACTTTTCCGAAAAGAAAAAATCGCTCTCTACAAAAATGCAAATTTAATAAATATTTGTATAAAAACTGTTCACAATAATATTAATTCTCGCTAAACGATAATTTCATATATCAATATAAAATGCTTCCAAGACAGAATGAGGATAAATAGTATATTCAAAACCCGAAAATACCAATAAATGAATTTAATCATTTTCGGTTTGGAAAAATCTGCCCTATCTCGCGCTCAGTTTTTGTGATTTTCTTACATTTGAGAATAGACCGCTTCATATTAAAGGTAAGCGCACTGACAACTGTCATTTGATGATTTTGAGTTTGCTTCTGTTAAAGCTTGTTCCGGCTTTACGAATACATTTTCATCAATTTTCTCGCGCTTCGCTCCGGACTAACTTTTGTCTTAACTTGGACTGTTATTTTAACCCATAAAAGAGTGCAACACAGAAAAATTTGATTGCAAAATTTCTTCGAAAGTTATCGCATCGACAGATTTCACCCCACGTGAAAAAATTCTTTAGAAAGAATTCTGCGGAAATTCCATGTGGCCATTTATGTGGAAATTTCACATGGAAATTCTACAAACATTTCTACAAACTAATCTTGGACCAGGTTTTACTTCCGGTGATGAACTGGGCTCTGGGCAAACACAAACCGTACATCACAGCCTTGCACCAGGTATGCGAATGACACCTTTTTAGAGGAAATTATGCTACCCACTTCGAAACCTTGCAGCAACTGTGGGTTCCTCGAACAGACAAGACTGCGCCGATGCCCCTGTGTAAAAACACAACTTCTCCGGGGAACTCTGCTTTTTACAGTTCTTTAGGATCCGTAAAGTAAGTTTCTAAGGGAGCCTGGAGTGGCTTCCTCGAGGGAACGAGATTAAACCAATGCCCGAGGTGTATAAAAAAAATCTTCGGGAAGTCTGGTCTTTACTGTATTTTAGGGCCCCTGGAGTAAGTTCCTCGAAGACACGAGATGCAGCCAGTGCTCTAGGTGTAAAAAACACATCTTCTTCTGGAAAGTCAGGTTTTTACAGTACTTTTGGGTGTTGAGAGTAGGTTCCTTGACGCAACAAGTGTTTTGTCGTAAGAAACAGGTGTAAGAAACGCATCTTCTTCTGCGGAGTCTGGGTTTAACAGTACCTTAGGGTGCTTGGAGTGTGTTTCTCGAGGATGCGAGCTTGAACCAATGCCCCAGGTTTGGAAAACACACCTTCTCCGGGGAAGTCTGACTTTTACAGTACTTAAGGTGCTAGAGGTGAGTTTCTCAAGGAAAAAATATCGAATCAATACCTCAGGTGTGAAAAAATATTATTAAGGGAAGTCTGGTTTTCACAGCATTTTAGGGTTCCTGAAGTAAGTTCCTCGAGGACGCGAGATCAAACCACACTTCCCCGAAGAAGAAGCGCTTTTGACCCGTGAGGCATTGGTTCAATTCCATATTCTCGAGGAACCCATTCCAGGCACCCCGAAGTACTTTCAAAACTAGACTTCGCCGAAGAAGATGTGTTTTTAACACCTTGGGCATTGGATGGATTTCGTGTCTCTCTTTGGTCCCAATTAGCTAATAAACATCCGATTGATCTAAGTGTACACATACATTCATGCCTACACGTACATCAATCCAAACTTAGCCATATTTAAATTAAATTGTACGATTTCTACATTAATTTTTGTTATGAACCAATATTTTATAATTTTCATTCAACTTTCAGCTTTCGGAGTTTAATGGTGGTGCGGATTATTAGAATTTTGGTTGAAATTAATAATTTAGAGATAACAATTAATTAAATGTAAATAACATAACCGAACTACCGTTCTACTCGCTCTAGCTTCATGATTCCTTCGGGAAAGTGAAGCTAGGATAGGAATAGGTTACCTATACAAGTTTTGTTAATTTAGGTTAATTGTTTATATTTTTAATTTCCATTTAAAGATTTGTCTAGAATAATTATTTTCTAAATAATTAGTGTAGTGTCTCCGCGCGGAGGCATGAGGCAGCGGGGCCTGGCTGACAATACCAACCGCTTGGTTGCGACTTCGTTGCGGTCTCACAGCAAATCGGCGGGCTCGATGCCATCCCCTTCCGCCACAGAGACTCCGAGCGGAGGCGACCGAGAGTCAGGAGCGACTCGAGGTTGACAGAGTTTCGTATCTGATTTGACGAGACTTCTCGGCTACAGCGAGCCACCCGGGGTGGCAACCTGCAAGTAGAGCGGGAACCGCGCAACCAGGAGCGCCACCGAGGAAACGAAGTGAATCGGCACCAGGCTTGTGCACGAGGAACGTTGGAGACAAGCTCATGCGGAACACGAGCGACAGGTTACCGCTTCCCGTAACACCAGAAGCCGCCGCCCAGCTTGCGGCCGAATTAGAAGCCGCCCGCGCAGCCGCCCCTCAGGCATACGACCCTCAGGCCCCGAAACTTTACCAGGAGGGGGAGTGGGGGTTAGTGGCAATCCGTCGCGGCCGCCCCGACACCAGGAACCCACGACAGCGTCGTCCGCGTCTACCACGGACGGTACCCTTGTCGCTTGGGGTGCCTCGCTTCATCAAGCAGCCGCGGTATACCTTCTCGCCCAGGTAAGTCGTCGGCCGAGGATTCACCGCAGTAGTAGACTGCGTTGATTTGCCTACATCACCACGGACATTGGAAGTACCGCCAACGGAGGCATTACCTCCACCGGCTAGCTTCATCCGCTCCTGGGACCTAGCCATCCCTGGGTCTCCCCGCGCAGCGGAGGAACCGCCTTGTTCGCCGGCACGCCCTGAGCGTACGCCATCGCCACCGGGTACCCCTCAGGAACGTGCCACGCCCGTTTCTCCGACTGAGGAGGAAGGAGAAGGAACATCGGACACGGACGTCCTATATTTGTCCGCCGATCGGACACCGGAGATTTTCTCTCCATCGCTACTGAGTTCGCTGCCGAAATGGGGTCCCCGAGTCATCAACGCTGCATGCCGGAAATTGCAGTTCCAAAGGGTTTACACCAAGTGCCCGCTCACCAGCCCCTCCATCCGAGTTGGTGAGTCCACTTTGGGCTCTTTGAGTTTTTGTTGGCACTTTGAGTCCACTAATGGCTTGGAGAAGCTTGGTCACAGGGGACATTAAGAGGGTCTACCTGTCGGCGCCGAACAGTCAGAGAGACGTCCCGGGGGATATGAGCAGCTTCGGCGACTGGCTCGCCGAACGTGCCCGCGAACGCGCCGGAAAGCAGACCCAGAGGTCCCCCTAAACGTCTGCCTCTCCCTCTCCCTTTCGTACGAAGGACCGCACCGGCCACGCGAAACTTTTTTGCGTCCGCAATCTGCACCCCTTCCCCGCTACGTTCATCACAACGGGGGTTTCCCTAGACGCGGAAAATTCCCCAGAAAATCAGCAGTTTCGTGTATAAAATTGTCCTTGTTTTTGAAATCGTCTGTAAACAGGTCGGAGCGTTGGTACCAGGGCGATGGGATAAGAAACATCTGCTGGTTGCTGAAAAGAGATTGTAAGAGACTTACTCTTACTAAGGCCTGGGTACGTTATATGTATGATGTTCAATGTGATAAGGGTGACTTTATACCCGTGAGAATTGCGTTCATAGGAAATTTATTGTATCATGGAGAAAAGCCTGACCTGCTGAGGAAGTACCAAGTTCAGATTCGTATTCAGCACCCCAGACAACATCAAAATATGATTTGGGGGCGCCGTCCAGATGAATTCAATGCCGAGGGTATTCTTTGTATAAAAAAGCTGATTTTCAGTAGAATTTTTCGCTTCTAATGTGCCTGAAGGTGTGAGGGTAAACTAACGTCATATTCGTATTTAGCGAACCAAAATATATAAAGATATTATACTGCGATCTCCTCACGGCTTAGTTGGCTGCCAGCCCACGATATTATCGTTAGTAATGCTACTCGTAATAATCCAGGAGGCCGTCCTAGCAGTGGGATTGCTATTTTAATAAATAATGAGATTTATAAATACGAAATAATTGTTAGCACTGCCACTCAATATATCGGCGGGACATAAACGACTTTCTTTGGATAAAAAAATTAATAGGCATGGCTTTGCATTAATAGAATCGTTAGAAAAAAATGGTGTGGTGATATTAAATGGGAGATTACCAGGAGACACACCTTCTTAATTTACGTTCATTGCTCCTAAGAGAATAAAAGTAAATGTTAACAACAATTTGAACAGTATGAAAAATAGGGTTAATGATAATAGCCCTAAAAATTTGTCCTCTTAGGAGTCATTGGGTGATAGTGTAATTGATCTCGCTACCTGCAACATAAACTTTTCAGAACTTGTAGATGATTTCGAAACTCTCTCAATGGCAACACGATCTTATCGTTTACCGATCGTTACCAAATGATACATGTATAGTAAAGAGCAGTTTAATTGTAACCTAAATGTAATTTCCTCACATGAGTCAATTAAATGGAAGAATCACCTGGAATTAGCCTACACCGAGGGCATGATATCCGTTCCTAATGTCGCCCTCCAGGAAAACTGATCTATTGATGAGTTGAACGATAAACTTGCGGCTACAATTACTCAGATTACGAAACAAGTGGGTTTGACTAAAAAACAATATATAGGGAAGGAAGGGGATTTGGTTTGTTGCCTTCTCATTTTTCTTTTCTCTTTCTTATTTTTGCCCAAAGAAACAAATTTTTTATTTTGTTCTTTCGGAATTGCAATAGGAGCAATTTGTGGTGGTTGTCCAAATTTTATCGTTGAATTCTTGTTTTATTTTCAGGAATTCTATATATTGACTTCATTATTGGACGTTAAATGGGATTTTCAATTTGAATTCAGTCTGATTCAAAATTCTTGAATTAAATTCAGAAAGAAACCCTGGTGCGACGACGAATGCTCCTATATTTCCTGTAAGCTAAAGAGGAATTTAAACAGGTGTAAAGAATCGGGGCTTTCGGACGCTGACGATAGGGTTTACAAGGGATCTACACGTCACTATGTTTGTGTGATTGATAGGAAGCGTAAGGAGTTTGAGAGTTTTTGCTTTATGATCTGGCTTCGGATAACAATTCCATGACATCCCGGAAGGCGGTTAACAATTTTAGATTTCGAGCCTCCACTGTAGGACATGTTAGCTTAGCGGAGTGGCAAGAATTTACCAATGCAATTTATCCACCTCGTACTGCGTTGGATATCTGCTGGTTTGAAGTGTCTCATCCTCTTTTGGACTCGGATGTTACCCAAAATGAAATTCAAGAAAGTTTAATAAAGTGTTAATTAAATAAGGCTCCTGGAACGATGGAATTAGCAATGAATCTCATGAGTATCTCGCTGAGAATTGGCTCCTATACTTGCAGGGCTTGTTTGGCAGGATCTCGAGGGAAGAACAAGTCCCATCTAATTGGGCAAAAATTCATCTTTTTTTGATACACAAAAAAGGCTTCAAAACAGATCCCTCAAATCATAGAGAGATTGCCCTTGTTGACTGTATAACTAAGATTTTCACGCAAGTTTTGTTGTCAATTCTTTCCAATTGGACGGAATGTACAGACGCTCTTTCGGAGAACCAGGCTGGTTTCAGGAGTGGAAGGAGCTGCTTGGATCACATTTCCAATCTAACCTCTATCATCCAAATACGTCTCTCAAAACCAGGGGGCAAACTATTTTCATTCTTCGTTGACTTTAAAAGGCCTCCTCCCTCTATTAATCATCATCACCTTTGGAAAAAACTCCTGAAGAAGGGCGTTAGCAACAAAATGTTAAAAATTATTTCTAACCTACATCAGGAAGCGGAACATAAATATAATTACTCAATACTGCAAGGAACATTTTCTTTTCATTCATAAAAGTAAATCAAAAGTTCATATATTTCATAAGGGCAACATAAGTCAAGATTATAACTTCCGTTACAAGGGTGAACTTCTGGAGATCGTATAAACGTATGTCTATCTTGGTATCACTTTCCCTAGCTCGGGGCGATTTGCCAAAGCGAGTGAAAAAAGAATAAGTGCCTCAAATGCAGCTATGGGGGCATTCCTCAGGATCCTCGTCTCATCGAAATCGAACTTTTGGGACACTAAGAGGATGCTGTTTCGCTGCCTGTTTCTTAGCGTCCTTTTCTGTGCTACTGCAGTTTGGGGCTTGTGGTGTCATGAGTCAATTGAGAAAATTCAAACGAACTTTTATAAGAGGATACTGGCTCTCCCTCCCTACACCCCTTATTATGCGGTCAAGATTGAGACAGGCTCCAGGCATCTTCCATATGATATTTCGAAGCTGGCTTTGAATCGGCTGGAAAGAATCTTTGAAATTACAGAGGGGCGACTTCCTAAAACGTGTCTTGAAAGATTGATTGGATTATCTACCAAGAAAGATGCAAACCCAGAATATAATTTGTTTCTCCAATTTGTTGCTGTTTAATTTCTTTTAATGAAGAATTAGATTTTTCATTTGTCTAGAAAATCGAGACAAGATAAGCTCAAAAAGCTAAAAACAAGTCTTTCGACGCTTTTCTTCATCCTGCGTTTTTTTGAGTTCAGAAAATTATTTTATTTTACTTAATACATCGTTTTACTATTGAAGAATAATAAAAAATTTAAAATTGCAAAAAACTTTTTTTTGGCATAATTTACATTTTTTTCATGTGTCAGAAACATTTTTTTTATTGCTTTGAATTTACACTTTTCTGGAAAAACTGAATATTCAACTGAAATGCAATAGTGAAATAGTGAATTAAAAAAATATATTTTGTATACAAAAATGAATTTTTAATATAATACTTATATTATAAACCAAATGAATGAATGTTTCACTTAAATACTGGAACATCAATTAGAGAAATGAATTTGTAACTAAATAGGTGAATTGTCAACCAGAAATATAAACTTTCAACAAAATACGTTAATTTTCACTGATATAGTTAAATTTCAAACTAAAATAATTAATCTTCAACTAAAAAAACAAATTTCGTACCAAAACATAAATTTTCATCAGAGAACACTTCTTTATAATCAAGCAGCTTACACTTGAAGTAAATAATGGAAAGATTTCCAGAAATTGACAACGAAATATCGAGTTTTCGAAATTTCTAACTAAAACATTAGAAAATTTTTAAGAATATTGAAAGATTTCAAAAGGAAGACATTTTTTTAAGATTCCTAGGAAAATCTAAAGTTTTCTCAAGAATCTTAGCTAAAATATATTTTCCACCCTGAAAATGAATTAAAAAAATAAACCTAATGAGTAAATCGTTATTCGAAATTTTGATTTTGTATGAAAAATTATTTTTGCCCTAAGCTTATAATTTTTTTAAATTTTTCTTTCTTTTTTGACTGAAACATTTATTTTGGTTGAGATTAATTTTCGTGGTCAAGGAATCACCATTCTAGTACAAACTTCATATCTTTGTTTGAAAATGTAACTATTTTTTTTTTAAATTGATACTTTGTTAAAAATTGATATTTTTTTTAAAATTGATCTTTTGTTAATAATTCTATTTTTTTGGCAGCAAATTAGTCTTCTGAGTAGAAAATACATCATTTTGGTGGACAAATCAACTGTTTGGTTAAAAATTAGTTTTTTTATAGAAAATATTTGCAATTAAAAAAAGACTGTTTTCTAGAGAATATGTTTCTTTTGGAAAAAAATTTCATCTTTTCCGGCTAAGAATACAACTGGCTGAAAATTAATCTTTTTTTCTGTGGATTTCCCTACTTTGTTGATAATTCGTATTTTTCCATGAATTTTGAAGGATTGCAAGAGAACTCTGATTTATCTGACATTTATAGAAATATTATAAATATGTCACTTTTTGAACAATTAAATTGAAGAAAATATTAAAAAACATTTCGAATAATTTCAAAAGCTTTTTTGAATTCTCAGAAAAAAATGATGAAAACGCTAATTCAAGAGAAGGCAAAGAAATGGTTTCTAGTTATAATGAAAATTTTTCATCAAGAAATTTCTTTCATCAAAATGTTCAATTTCTGTACTTTTGATAAATAAAAGATGTCCGGAATATTCAATATCCAATATTCAATATTATATATTCATCAAAAGTACTGAATTTCATTTTTTTCAGGATTTTTCAATTAGTCTATATATATAAATGAATTACCGACAATTTAAAATTCCGAAATAGTAAAATTTTCCCAAGTTTATCATATTTCCGAATCTGAAAATTCCGGAAATTGAATTACAGACGAAGGAAAATGTTTGAGTTATGAAATTCCAGAATCTGAAAAATTATTAAATTATAAAACAAAGAAAAATAAACAATAAATAGAAAAAACATTTATTCAATGAACATATTTTTCATATTATGTATCATTTCATATTTGATTATTTATTTATTCCATTACCAAAATATTTCAATGCGGAAATTATTCGTTTCCTGTTCTCTTGCTGCAAGGTAACTCAGATTATTCGATAAGAAATTTTAGTGAATAAACACCACATTTTAGAAAACAACATCTTATTTTTAGAATACGAAGGTGAAATTATTTGACGTGGCCTAATTTCATCTTTTCATTTCTAATTATTTAAATTTATTTCATAATTTCAATTATTATAACAATTGGAAGAATAATATATATTAATAATATTGTGATATGATAGTTGTTATCATTACAATTATTTCAAATATTTTTAACTTAGATCTTGGATCTACCGGGAATAATGCAATACGTCTTTGAGAAGAGAAAATTGGATTTCTTCCGATGAAAAATAGTAATTTGAATTATTTGACAAAATCGAAACAAGATATAAGGATGAAGTCAGATGAGCAAACTTGTTCTTCTCAAAAAGCTGAACACAAATTTCTTGACGTTTTTATCTGTTTTGCGTTTTTTAAATATTTTTAAAATCCCAGTATTCTTCAGTTAAAAAAATGAATTTTTAACAACAACAAAGTTCTATACTTTTTTATCATTGTTTCTAAGTTTTTTTTTTTTTTTTTTTTTGTTTAATGTTCGAAGGCGATATTATTGGCGTCGGCGGACAATTTTTATTATTTCGGCCTGATGGCAAGGTGAGCTTAGCACTAATTAATTCTATAAAAAAGTGGATACTTGAAGTAAAATCTTATCATTTCTTTATTTTGAATTGTATGACATTTTTCACATTATCAGAGCTGAAAGATCAGGAATTGCATTTGCTCAGCGAGTACGCCATGCTACCCATTTGACGCCATCCCATGTTGCACGAGGAAATCCACCACGTTGCACTCTATCATGCAGCTTAGGAACGACTACCTGATTTTCTTCTGACCTCGGAAGAAAAATATAGCATTTAATTGCCTTAAAGATCGATAAAAAAGTGATTCGACTAATAATTAAAATCTAAGAAGATAAATTAAGAGAAAATAAACATTTAAAATCCTCCTTAAAGTCCAACTTCAAAAAAACTACGCTATTCTTAGAAATTAAAAATCCAAAAGTAAAGCCATCAAATTCAGAAAATAACTTTATGAACTTCTTTATTTAAAAATTATTGAATACAAAAAGAAAGAGGCAGAAAAAGACGGCAAACTCCAAATCCAGTTACCTTATATTTTTTTTTCTTAAATGGCTATAGGAAAAATTATAATAAAAAAGAGGGCAAATAGGAGAATTTGAAAGTTGCCTTCTTATTTTTATTGCATTTTTTTTTTGTTTCATGAAAGAATTTAAAGCGTGTTGTCCAATCGCTCGATTCTTGTTTTCTTAATTTTCAAGAACGTCGTAGGTCTACTGAGGTCTACACAGTAATAATTTATCAATAGTTCAAAAAACTTATGTCCACACTAAAATTTGAGCAAGCACAGTCAATATTAATATAAGCCCTCATTATAATCAGAAAAGAATGGTCGTTTTAGACCGAAACAAGATGTTCCATCAATTTCGGTAAACATATTTTCAAATGCAGCATAATATTATTCAAATCTTAGTTGATCGAAAAACAAATTTCAAATGCTTCATTGCAAAGAATTTTTTTCAAACAACTCTGTGATCTTGACACTTTTGCAAGTACAGAAACTTGTCGTCCTTTACTTTCGATTTTGTAGTCTTGTAATAGCCACTTTTCTACTAATTGCATGTTCAAAAAATTGAAATTTGTTTTCATTTCAACTTTTGGGTTTATCTACCAAAAACTAATAGAACAGGATCATAATATACATATTAGAACTCAAAATCTTGGATTACAGATTTTATTATCTCAGATTATAAAGTTCTATAATCCAAGATATTTTAATATTTCTTGATTTCTAGAGTTTGTAGTTCTAATAATCGAGATCATTGTCCCGTAATTAATAAACCAAGATTATATTCGGTAAAATATTTTTTCTTACGTATATAATCCATTTTTCTCAGCGTACGCACTGTTTTTGAGTAACTATGTTCAACTTTTATTGCTCTTTCTTTTTCAATTGCAAAAAATATATTTGAGAATATGTTAAATCTTGATTCTGTAATATTTGTTTAAGATTGTGTATTAATTTTCAAATTACCGTATGGAGCTGGATGTTCTTCATAAAAATATTCTCCGTGTCGTTTTGCAAAAGGAACCTCCACACTAAAACTAGGTCGCCACAATTCATCTAAATCTTCGAATATCAAGAGTTCTTCTGCGTTTTCTGGTGGCTGGGGTAACCGTGGCTCCCGGATAGGCCGGGGTGAAGGTGCTGGCTGCCGGCGACGAGGGTCTTCGCGATCTGGAAGAGAAATATAAATACTAATCATTTAAAAGATTTGAAAAATCGTTTATTCAAAACTGCTGTAATATATATTGGATTATCACTCTACTAACAATTATCGAGAAAAGTAAATTTTTTATAAATGTCAACAATTGCTTAGCCTATTTGAAAATTCAAAAGAACAAATGTTTTTCAATTCACTAAAGGGTTTCTATGGTTTTTTTTATTAACAGGGGATATTTGTATATTTAGTTCTTTGAATTTCGAATTTCGGTTTTCAACAAAAATAATTGCGTGAACACTGGAATGCACTTTCTTTATATCAAAAACTAAAAATTTTGTTTTTTTTTCTTGAAAACTGAAAAGCCTTAAAAAAGTTGTCTAACCAAAGGTTATAAAAGTTTCGCCTCCTCTCGTATAAGTATAGAATGGACGGTAATGTATCGCTGGATCCGATTTTCCTCGATTTCTGTCTGTAAGAAAAATATAGTCACTAATTATTTTAATTATTTAAAGAATCCGGAACTCATAACTACCAAATTTTACTGAATTATGACTCAACTTATGATTCCCAAAAAAATTTGATCAAAAATTTATTTTTATTTAAAAGAAATGTTTTGTTAGTTTAACCAAATCATATATCCTACAAATTTAGGGAACGTCGGTTAATAATGACAATAATGACATGAACGTGAGAATCATCATGCATAATTCTAAGCCTAATTCTATAATATTAGTTTGAGATTGTTTACTAGTTTTTAAATAAGTACCTCTACGTATCGGAACGAGATGGTGCCTTACAACTGTTCCAATAACTTGAGGATATAATAAGAATCCTCTGCGGTACGCATGTCCCCTGAATAACCATATTTCATTAGATGCTGAACTTAATTCTGTAACAAAAAATATGGAAATTTTTTATTAAGGAAGTTCTTCAACAAAACCAAGTTTACTGGTTCGAAATAAAAATTTCTTAAATATATTCTTGAAGTCTTTTAGTATTAGTACGTGAGTCTACTCTTTTGCCGCTTTTGTAGTATACCCCAAAACCCCTGTTTTTTAGGAAATAATTTTTTTGTATTTTTTTTTACCCTGATTCGCCGTCATTCAGCCGATTCTTTGCATTTTTAATAACATTTACAGAAAACTTCCCTTATGACGTTCTACAACTGCTAGAGTAAATGATCTATAAATCATTACTGTTTGAGCAAGAGCTATAATTAATTTTTTCCTGAGATATTGCCCATATTCTGCACTCATATCGACCACATCCAGTTTGGAATTTTTTTATGGTATGAAAAATGGTGCATTAGGAGCCAAGATGTGGGAGTGGAATAAAGAAAAGGTTTCCTCTGGGTTTTGCGAAGAGATTTGCGAGAGCACTTACTATTTGGGAAAAAATCACTTGCCAAATAACTGACATGATCGCGTATCCGATTCAAAAAACACCATTTTAATAAAACAAATTTTATATAATATTATTTTCTACGTACGAACAGAAGAAAGAAATATGATAAAAGCGAAGAGCAGAGAACAAATTGAAATTCTCATTTGGGTAGAGACGGATATCTAATTTTTGAAAGAATTCTTAGAGACGTGACTTGTAAGATGATGAATACGTTTCACTTCTACATGTACTAACTATCATCTCATTATTAACAAACATCACTTGCTACATCCTAGCAGTGGGATAGAGTTGAGATAAAAATGCTTTGTGTAAACTACTTTTATTGGTATAAAATTGAGAAATTTCATTTCATTTCCTTGAAAATCTTATAGTCATATATTTGGAAATTATGTTTATCATGTATCTCGCGTTGTGAAATGGGAGGCCCTCAAAATAACTTGCGAAAGAGATACCACACAGTAGCACAGTATTTTTGAAAATTAATTATGACCACGTAAAACTTCTGAACTTCGCATGAAATTATTCTATTTGATTATATCATTATTATTATGAATATATTGTGGTATATTATATTTGGTACATCATATGATTGTTATGACTGTTATTCATATCATTATATATTAAATGATTATTTTATTTTAGTAAAAATACTTGAAAGTAGGAGTATGAAAGGTTTCTTTTAATTTCTGTGAATTACTTCGACTTCGTTTATACTCTTATGAATTATTTCGAATCTTCAGGGCTCTATATATTAATCGAAAAAACGTTATAGAAATTCGAAACGTGAAGAGTAGAATTATTTACCAAAAGTACAGTGTTTGCGAACATATGAAGAATTTTTGATATAATAATCTCATACCGTGGAATGGAACAGCAAGCGTTATTTACACACCTTATCCACTTCACCTTACTTTGTTCACCTTCAGAAATCTTCCGTCAATGCTTGTGCCCATACACAAACACATACATAGAATTTCGATGAAACACAATATTAAATTAATTAATTTTTTAAAGAGAGTTTCATATCTAAACCAAGTGGTAAATTTCCAACCAAGCGAGATATTAATTTGGAATAAAAAACAGTTGAATGAACTGTTCAACAAAAGAGATGAATTTGAAAACTAAAAAGACAAATTTGTATCAAAAGAGTTGAATTTTCAATTTAGAATTTTCTATGCTAAAATTGTACTTCAGAGAATAAAATAAGTGACTCCAGTAAAAATAAAAATTCTCTATGTACAAAAATGCAAATTTAATGAATATTTGTGTAAAAATTGTTCATAATAATATTAATTGTCGCTAAAATGATAATTTCTCATGTCAATATATTATACTTCAAAGACAAAATGAGGATAGTAAATAGATTTAAAAACCGAAAATACCGAAAATATCAGTTTTTTTCAATTCACTTGTTTATAAGAATAAGGGTCATAAGTGGATTTAATTTAAAATGGGACTTTTCCAATTCTCTGTGTAGACAAATAAAAAATTACGGAAATTTTTCTTTTAGAAGCGGCCTTGCCATTCCTTTTCGAAATTTAATTAGTTTCTGTTAAAAAAAAATGTGCCCTATCTCGCTCTCAGTTTTCTTGATTCTCTCACATTTGTGAATAGGCCTTTCTAAATCAAACGAAAAGGAACTGACCACTGTCATTCGATAATTTCGAATTCCCTTCTATTAAAGCTTCTTCCGGTTTAACGAATACATTTTCATCGAATTTCTCGCGCTTTGCTCTCGATTAACATTTGTCTCAACTTGGACTGTTCTTTTAACCCACGACAGAGTGCTCTACAGAAAACTTTGATTGCAAAATTCCTTCGAAAGTTATCGTATCGAAAGACTTCACACCGACAGGCAGAGATAGGCCTAAATCACAAATCATACATCATAAATTATAAGAATGTAAAAATTGCAATTTATCGGGCAAAATATGGGTACTATGAAAAATTTTTTTTCAACTTGCCTTTTTTATTAAGGCGCGAAACATTGCTGTTTGAGCTTTTATCGTATTTTACATTCTTCAGCTATAAATTTAAATTTTTCATTTTCTGATGGAATTTTTCATACCTAAAAGGAAAAAAATTTCCCTTATCAAAAATCGGTTGAAGACAATTTTGTCGAACGTCCTGGAAGAGATAATTTTTTTCTGGACTATTTATCGTATCTAGTATGGTTTCGTGGGAATGTTGAGTTTTTAATATTCTCATTCTTGTTTTCCACGGCTAAAACCATAAATATAAGCTGTGGAATGCTGGCTATTGAACCTGACCTGTATTTTTGGACCAGAAAAAAGTGGAATAAAGAAAAATGTATTAAAAAATCTCTTCGAAAGTTAGTTTTGTGACTCAAGAGGTCGCAAAACGTCGAGAATTTAAGGAAACTGGATAGGTAAACATTCACAAAAATGCAGTGCTCATAATATACAGCGATCGCGAGAAAGAAAAGTATAGTCAGAATATATATATATATATATATATATATATATATATATATATTTCGGTTATAGTTCGGTTTCGGTTTCGATTCCCTTCGGTTTCGGTTTCGATTCCCTTGGAATAGAACCGAAGGGCTTATGACAAAGCCACCGAACGCGTCCTCGGGTTGCGGATAGAGGGTCCCCGTACCAAGGGTTTCTGCTGAATATGGGTACAATAATTAATAAGCAGTCGCGGACAATTGTTCAGGGATGGTCCCGAAGGAATAACCCCTAAGCGAAGGTGTGCGAACCGTGCCGAAAGCTGCATGGCACCTGGGTGAGGTGTCTTTAACGGTGACCCTGGGATATCGGGCGATGTCTCAGAGTAATAGCCTTATCCTTGCACGCGGGGCTCTACAAGGATGGACGAACCCTTTCCCTAGCTGCTCGTGGGAACAACAATGAAACCAAAAAACCACCAAAATGTTGTAGATGCGGTTCAAAACGATCGAACGCGCAGAGCACCCGACAATGGATCGGCAAACAATGCCGATCATCCTAGAGTTCGGGGTGCTGAAAATAATTTAGATGGAAACACAACGACGAACCGGCGAAACGCCCACATTGAGTGGACGGATCAACTTAAGAATGATGTGTTAGACTGCTACGATGCCAGTATTATCCCTGTTCCTGGAGGCTTTATGGCGCGTATGCATACTCTGTGGTGCCAGAAACACCCAGAGCTTCAACACGTTTCGCATCAGTCTTTGCGAAATCAAGCCGACTACCTCCGCAAAAATGGATATGTACGCGGAGCGCTTCCTCAACCGCTGCTTGAACAAGCTGCAGACGAAGATGAAACGACATTAAGACCAACCGCAGAAAGTAGGCACCTTCTTGAAGATGATGGCAATTTCAGTACAAGGAGGAACATCAACATGCAAGTTCCTCTTAAGCCCCAAGATCTGGCTGAAATGGATGCCTCCCTTTGTGGAGATATCTCGCAAGAGTCCGACCTCTGGACCATCAATTGCTCAGTTTATGGTGCTGCGAGAGCTTTGGCTGATTCAAATCGAAGGCTCAAACCGACGATGGATCAAAAGACAAGAAGACGCTTGCATCAACTGAACAAGAAAATTGGATGGGCAAGACAGAATGCGTCCCGTGTTCAATGTGTGATTGACTACATAACATCTGGTAGACCGTTCACGGAAAGGGTTCGAAAGTTCGCCCAAGAACTAAGGACCTTGAATCACACACTAAACAAGTCAAAGCTGCTGACAATCAAGCAACATATTGTTGACAAAATAAGGCTGTTATCTGACGCAAGGAGGAGGATGCAGAAGAGGGAGAGATGGATCAGAGAGAATCAACAGTTTCTCGCTGACCCATCGCGCCTCTTCAGTGATCCCCCTGTTTTTGTAAAAAATCCTCCCAAGCCCAAGGAGGTAGAGACTTTTTGGAGAGAGGTGTACAAGATCCCGAAAACACTAGAGTTGAAGGAAGATACTGACAATATCATCCGCTTCAAGGAGTTTTGCGACAGCCTCATAAAATCTGAGGAGGAGTGCCCATCAGTCACTGCCGAAGAGGTGAAAAAAGCACTTAGAGGCACGAAGAACTTTTCCGGTGCTGGACCAGATTGTATCAAGAACTTTTGGTGGAAGAAGTTTACTTCTACACACCAACATTTGGCCCGCATATTCACCTCATATTTAAAGTCGGAGATGCCCATTCTGCAGTGGCTAGTGTTAGGACGCACTATACTCCTACCGAAAAAAGGCGACTTGTCCAAACCAGAGAATTACAGGCCAATAACTTGTTTGAACACACTGTATAAGATTTTTACAGCTATCCTAAACAACAGGATTGTTCGACGAATTGAGCCTGTATGGCGAGAGATGTACGAACAACGTGGCTCGAAAAAAGGTGTAGCAGGCTGTCGAGAGAACCTGCTGATTGACAGGTGTGTCTGTAAAGACGCTACAGTCCATCAGCGCGTCCTGTCAATGGCCTGGATTGACTACCGGAAAGCTTTTGATTCAACCTCTCATAGACTTATCATCTGTCTGTTGGAAAGCTTGAAGGTACATCCACACATAGTGAGATGCATAGAGAGATTGATGCCTCTTTGGAAAACTAGATTTACCATCTCATCTAGGAATTATCGTCTGACGACGAACAACGTCACCTTCCAGAGGGGCGTCTTTCAAGGGGATAGTATGAGCCCTTTGCTTTTTTGCATCACACTTTTGCCTCTATCTCTTGCACTACGAAATTCTCCTGGATACCTCTGTGGCGACACTAATCAGCGTGAGCATAAGGTCACTCATGTATTCTATATGGATGACCTGAAGATCTATGCCGCTGGTAAAAGCAGACTTCAAACTGCTTTAAATATCGTCAAGAACTACACAGGAGAGATTGGGATGGACTTTGGTTTGGACAAGTGTGCCAAAATTCATTTGAAGAAAGGAAAGATTACTGGCGTTCCCAAGGACCCTGAGCTTGTGGATATAAGTGTTATTAGACATCTTAACACTGGAGAGACCTATACATACCTGGGCGTGCCTCAAAGCCGCATTCAGGACGTAACATCAGTGAAGGAGTCTCTCCGAAGCAGATACAAGCATCTTCTTCGACAGATTTGGTCTTCCAATCTGTCGGCGTTGAACAAGGTATCTGCGACTAACATGCTTGCCGTCCCGGTTCTACTCTACTCGTTTGGGGTGGTTCAATGGACGAAGAACGAGCTTAAGGCCCTTGATGTCACCACGCGTAAGATCATGCATATGCATAAAAGCTTGCATATCAATTCGTCAGTTCCGCGATTATACATTTCACGCCAGCAAGGCGGACGCGGACTTCTGAATCTCCAGTGTCTTCATAACCGAATTGTTTTGAGTACAGCTTACATCGTTGCGAATGGCAGAGATCCTCTCCTAAAGATGGTCAGAAACCACGAGATGATTGGCGAAGGGGCGTTCCTTTACAAAGCCGCGGAGCAAGCTGCCGAGGCCCTTGGCCTGAATTTTAACATCAGAAGTGAGGAAAGTGCATTACTCCATCTAGATGCTTCACGTCTAAAAGCCGAAGTAAAGAAAGCAGAGGTTGGAAAATTTCACCAAGAGCTACTCGACAAGCAAATGCACGGAAACTTTCACAGAAATGTAGAAAAACAGTCCTTGTCGAAGGAGCAAACTTTTGCTTTCCTCAAATCATCAGGGCTCAATTCAGGTACAGAGGGCTTTATTTTCGCATGCCAGGACGGTGTAATCTCCACCTTAGCATACCGCGCCCGCATTTTATGTCAAGAAGTTCCCAGTGATAGGTGCAGAGCGTGTCATGCACACGCTGAGTACCTAGAACATATACTATCGGGGTGTCCGACCCACGCAGGAACAACGTATATCTATAGACATAATGCGGCCCTAAGAGTACTTTATTATCACCTTTGTCGCTCTTACGGTGTTGGTCGCGACCCTGCCCTGCCGAACGCTCCAAGGGATATAGAGTCAATTGTCCGAAACGAGAAGTGCCAGATTTTCTGGAACTACGATTTTCGGGCAGCAGTCTCCGTTGCGCACTCGAGGCCTGACATTGTTCTCCAAGACTTCGAGAAACGAACTATATTCGTGATCGAATTCTCGGCTCCATCCGAATACAACATCACTGCAAAGGAGAAAGAAAAAGAGGAGAGATATCAAGACCTTAAAAGAGAGCTGCTTCGACTGTACCCAAAATATTCGGTACGAGTGATTGTTCTTGTGATAGGTGCTCTCGGAGGTGTGAAATTATCGCTGGTTCGTAACCTTAAAGCCATACCCGCGTGCCAAAAATATGCCAAGGCTCTTGCGAGATGGATGCAGAAAGCTGTCATCCTTGGGTCGCTTCGTGTCCTCAAGACACACGAGGGTTTCGCCGGCCTGTCGTTGTGATTTCGTCGTGCCCTGTGACCACCCATCTCACGGATGTGAGACGTGGCCATAGGTGTATTTTACCGCGGTTCTACTGGGGGCCATTGACATTTTTTCAAGATGGCAGTTGCTCTTAGTGGTACCCTGCGGTGGTTGTTTAACTTTGTTTTTAATTATATATATATATATATATATGTATACGCTGTACGTTGTCGCCTCAAAGATATATATATAATAGACGTTGTCGCCTCATATATAACGTTGTCGCCTCAAAAAAGTGAGGCGACAACGTTTAGCTTGTTTTTTGATGGTAATCCATTTTAGATGGACTTTTAATGCATTTGGCGAAAAAAAGTTCTGAGGCGACAACGTTCATCCTTTACCGGCAATATCGCCTACCTAGTTCGAGTATATATCACCGGCGCTAGTGTCGCCATACTAGCAGATACAATCTGTACGTTGTCGCCTCAGTGATATATAAATCCAATCACAGGTAAGATGCACACCTTCCCACCTCAGTGATTTGGCAACACTGCATTTACTCTCAGTGAATCGGTAGGTGCCTTTTGCCGGCCGACATTTGAAAACTGTCAAATAGTAAGATGCAATCGTGAATGTCAAAGTTGGAAAATGGTTCAATTTTTATAAAAATGAGTATCTGTATGTTTTCGGGGCCGCTGAATTCGAATTTGGTATCATAATTCCAAAATTCAAAATGGCTCATACGGAAATTTGGAAATTTTGAATTTTTATGAAAATGAGTATTTGTAAGTTTTTGCGGTCGCTGAATACAAATTTGCTTTCAGACTTCAAAAATTCAAACTTATACGTTTTTAGGGTCGCTCAATGCAAATTTCGCACTAAAATTTCAAAATTTTAGAGATTTTTTGGGGCCGCTGAATCCAAGTGTGGAAGTAAATTTTTTTCAACTGTTTGGTTGAAAATTAATCTGTTTCACTTGAAATTTCAAGATTTTTTTTTCTTGCTTAGCATTAATTTTCTTGACTGAAAATCTAACTGCTTGGTTAAAAATGATTCCGTTTTGGTTTAGAATTAAACTGTTTTGTTCGAAATTTGTCGTTTTTTAGTTGAATTCAACTGTTTTTGTTCTCAAATTAAAATCTTTTTCGGTTGAAATACTAGGACCTATTACATATCTCATTAAGAATTGATTTTTTGCAGAAAAATCAACTACTCGGTTTAAAGTTGAACTATATTGTAAAAAATGAATTTTTTGGTTGAACATATATGGTTTTAATTCAAAATTCACCTATTTGATCGTAAATGAACTTTTCTGTAAGAAATTCGTCTTTTTGGCTCAAATATTCGAAAATTTTGTAGAAAAGTGGACTAACAGGATGAGAATTTACAGTTTGTTAAAAATTCATATTTTTGGTTTATGATTAAACTAATTATTTAAAAATGTAACTATTTTATTAGAACTTCTTTTATAGTATATGCAAAATTCAAATATTTGGTCGTAAGTTTATGATTCAAGTTTTTGGTCGTAAATCAATTTTTTTTTTTAAATTCGTCCTTTGGTTATAATATTATTCTTTTTTGTCAAAAAATGATTATTTCGTTTGAGGGTGCAACTATTTCGTCAAAAATTCATCATTTTTCATTTGATGAAACTGGTGGATAATTTGTTTGTTTTTTTTTCTTGAAAATTTGTTTTTTTAACTGAAAATTTAACTATTCCATTTCTGGTTGAAAATTTATATTTTGTAGTTAAAAATTCAACTATTTGACCGTAAATTAACTTTTACGTTGAGAATTAATGTTTTTGGTACGAAATTGAACTGCTTATTTCAAACTAACTATTGTTTAGAAATTCTTTTGTTTTTGTGGGAAAATAATTTTTTTTATCTGAAAAGTTTAATTCAACTTTTGGTTGAAAATTTATCGCTTATAAGTTAAAAATTCAACTACGTGGTCGTAAATTAAATTTTCTCTTAAAAATGCAAATTCTTGTTTGAAAATTAAACAATTCATTTTGGAATGTAACTATTTTGTTGGATTTGTTTTTTCTATTTAATTTTTCCATCTCAAAATTCAGTTATTCCACTTTTGTTTGAAAATATATCTCTTATCAGTAAAGAATTCAAATATTTGGTCCAAAATTGATCTATTCCCTTGAAAATTCATCCTCTTGGTTCTAACGATAATCTTTTGTGTAGAAAATTTATCATTTTGTTTGAGGATTCCACTATTTTGTTAAAAATTCGTCATTTTTCATTGGATGTAACTGGTTGATAATTCTTATTTTTTGTTGAAAATTAGTTTTTTGAACTGAAAGTTTAACGATTCCATTTTTGGTTCAAAATGAACTTTTTTGTTAAATTGAAAATGCAACTATTTGGTATTAAATTGCCATTTTCTAAATTATTATCTGAAAAGTTAACGATTATATTTTTGGTTGAAAACTTATCCTTTTTAATTGAAAATTCATGTATTTTGTGGAAAATTCCTTGTTTTAGTTGAGTCTTTGGCTTAAAATGCAAGTACTCAATTTTTTGTGACGATAATATTGTTACTTTATGTATCGATAAGGATTGAAATTTTATTTTTTTCATCTGATCTGTGTCACGCGTTACAAAACCTTTGCGAACCCACTCCTATGCGACACTTTGTAACGTTAGGGGCAGACCCGTCCCCTTAGAGTGTCACGTAATATGTGTACGCTCTGTCATACATCTTCGGGATGTGTTCTTCTCTATAAAAGACATTTTGTTAATTCTTTATTATTCAATGAATGTTCACGCCACAACATGCAGGTGGATGCTCAAATGAAGTTTCAATTTTTCAAAGGTGCTTCTTTTGGTGAAAAAATACGGTCATAATTTTTTTTTCATAAGTTGCATTGAAAAATATTAATTCATTAACAATGGCAAAAAGCAATATATTGTTTTTTATAGTTGTGCAATTGTTATAAAAGAAGTAATTGTCGGATTGAAAAATTCTTTTCGAAAATATCTCGATGTGGCTCTTTTTTTTGTTTTTTCTAACCATTTGTTGAAAAATTAGATTAGATTAGATGTAGACATGGATTTGAAACATGTATACTTCTTTATTTCAGATCAAACAATTTTTAGTTCGGAATAGACATAAAAGCTAAATACTTACAAATTTTATGGTACTGTTTTGACATTTTTGAGTAAAAAAATCTATGCGTGTGTTTTAAATATTACCTAATACTACCTAATATGATACTTATTGTTAAAACACGTGTATTTATCATCTGTAAAATGTATATAATTCAAATTCAAAATTATAGTTTGGAATGCGTCATTCTGAAATCAGACACAACCATTATCTTATAATGCCTATTATATTGTTAAAAACCAATAGATTTCTTGCACAAAGTTTGCTGATGCTCAGCGACAACTGTATTTCTTCGCATGTGAAAATGTGTGAATTAGACAAAGAGAGCATATTTTTTCAAAACCAAGAGATAACTCTAGATTTAAGCCAAAGAATCCGGAGAAAAACAGAAATTATAAAAATAAAGGCCACCCTGAAAACGTTTCTTATTAAAAATGTCAATTTTAAACGCCTTCAATTTTTAATTAATTACCTAATCTTGAGAACTACATTTTTTAATTCTTCTAACTGAAAATGTACGCTGACAAATGAAGACTTAAAATTAATTGTTTTTCAAAGTATAAGCTTTTAAGATTACCTGGTGACTCTTCGCATTGAAACTGAAAAATTTCTATGAGGCACTTTATAAAAGACTTCTTAATAAATTTTATTATAATTATTTTTTCTTAAATTATTTGACCAAATTTCATTCCACAGATTCATATACCTTTGAATTTTACCACTGTTTTGCATCGCAGAGGTTTTTGTTGAGGCTTTGTTTTTTTTGTTTTTTTTTTAAATGTTTTCCATAATAAATTTAAGCGAAACTTTTAATGTCCAATTTCAATATATTCAAAATAGAAGAAATTATAAATCGAGGCGTTTGAAATTAGAATAACTGGACAATCGTCCAATATCTGGAATAACAATTAAGTTGAAAAAGCAAATAAGAATACGTTCATAATAACCTAGTAATATAAGAAGACTATAAATTGTTATGATAATTTTGCTATTCAAATTGATTTTATGCTCCTTCAAAGTTGAAAAGTTTTAAATTTTAGTATCATAAACTAGAACGAAAATTTTTAAACTGGACCCAAACTGACAAGAGATTAATTTTATTTTCGGAAAACTCCGCAAATATATTAGTGTAGTATCGTTATTTATAATTGAAATTTAAGAATTCTAAATTACACCTAAATCGAATTCAAAATTCCATTAAAAGTCCAATAATCAAGCTAATTTACAGAATTCCATAAAATAAAACAAGAATTCAACGATAAAATTTGGACAAACACCTCAAAATGCTCATTGCAATTCCGTCGTTTCGGTGCTCCCGCAGCACCCTCAGCAAGACAAGAAAAATTGGAGCAGGTGGGAACAGTGACGAAATAATGACGCTATCTCCTCGATACCTGGCAAATAAATCTAAATCTAAATCGAATAAATCATTCAGTTGTCAGGTATCGAGGGGATAGCGTCGTTATTTCGTCGCTGTTCCTGCCTGCTCTAATTTTTCTTGCCTTGATGAGGGTGCTGTGTGAGCACCGAATCGTCGGAATTGCAATAGGAGCATTTTGTGGTGTTTTTCCAAATTTGATCGTTGAATTCTTGTTTCATTTTCAGGAATTCTGTACATTATTTATAATTTCCAGTTTCGATAGCACAGGTACACCCACCTATTCACCTAGTCTAGTCTACACCTGTTTCTCTTCTGAGCTCTCTTTCGCCGACCCTTGCCAGCGGGGGGTCCTTTGTACTAATGAGAAGTGAAATACGAAACATGAGAAATTTTTAATTTTTCAATTATTAATTTGACAATATTGTATTTAAGATCTAAGTTTTTTGGCGATTTCAACAATATGTCACTCATGGTAATAAGTTAAAAATTAGATTCTTTCCAATTCACCCCGAATTCAAGCAAACTTTCTCGAATTTTGATGTACTATTTTGTTTAAAAAAGGAAAAAGTCACGTGTTGATTTTTTTCAAATTAATTACGTTAGTTTCAAATCCATATCTACAGGTACACAGGAAATTTACGCTAAGCAACAAATGCTCTAATTGTTCAACAAATCGTTAGAAAAAAACAAACAAAAAAACCACATGGAGATATTTTCAAGAGGAATGCAATGGTATTGTCTATTTTTCATTCCGACTAGAATCTAGATATTTCCGAGACGAATCTAGAGGTGTTTTCCGACACGTCTCTCAGTTTTTTTTTCAATCAATTACATTAGTTTCAAATCCACATCTACAGGCACACAGCAGCTGTACACTAAACAAAAAATGCCCTGATTATTCAACAAATGCTTGGAAAGAATGAAAAAAACAAGAACCGCATCAGAATATTTTCGAGAGGAATGAAATGGAACAAAAGTTACAGCCATTTTAAACGAAAACTCAAACAGTTAGAGCATTTTCAAAAATTTTGAGATCATTTCTTCTCAAGATTTAAAAATTCTATGTGCGGCTATTCGCAGTACTGGGAATCTCACACAATTCATTTTCAGGACTTTTTTTGATAAAAAGAAAATTAACAGTCATAGCATTTTCAAAATTAAAAAATGAAACAAAAATCAACATTTTAAGGCAAACAATGAGCAATAGGAAAAATAGTGAAGAGACAAAAAACGTTGCTTTTTGGAAGCTCTACGAGATCATCATAAAAACTTTTTGATTTTTCGTGAAAAATGGAAAATTCTAATTTTGATAGCACAAAAAATAATGAAAAATAAATAATTCCAGTTTGCCGTGAAACTATGCGAGAAACGAAAAAAAATGAATTCACAAAAATTACGCAAACAAAATGATCTGAAAATTTGTTATTAATCTTTTTTTCCAACAGGACACGTAGTTTTTGTTTTATTCGTAAAAAACAACATTAAAAATGAAACAAATGGAATTCTTAGACAAATGTCACAAGCTACGAAAAGAATAATCAAACTAAAGCTGTTCATCTGAAGAAAAGCTACAAATTTGTTCGCAATTACTTTTTGATAAGATGCGTGGTTTTTGTTTCATTCCTGAAAAACAACATTAGAGAAAAAAATTTAATTCTTGGACAAATGACGCAAGCTACGAAAAAAAGATTCAACATAAGTTGTTCGCCAAAAAAAGCCACACGTTTTTTATTAATTGTTGTTTGATTGAACACGTAGTTTTGGTTTGAATCTTGAAAAATAAAATTATAAAATACAAACTTTTGGAAAAACGACACAAGCTATGAAAAAACTGATGAAACAAAAGTTGCTCACCCAAAAAAGAGCTATGAACTCTCAATGAATTATTTCATGGTAGGATGCGTAGTTTTTGTTTTAATCGTAAAAAATAACACTAAAAATAAAAATAATGATTTTCATTGAAAAGAGACACAAGGTAGGAAAAAAAAATAATGGACAAACGTTGTTCAACCAAAAAAGACCTACTTTTTCATAAGCTCTTCTTGTAAAAATATATTAAAAATAGAAGAATTAACTTTTCGAAAATAGGACACCAGCTTTAATAAAATTTTATTAAACAAAATTTTTCGCCTAAATTATATCTACGCTTAGAACCACCATACGCTAGGATCCGTATTTTCAGTTAAAACGTTTCAGAACAAAATTGTTTCTTTTTTTTCTGATAGGATGCGTACTTTTTTTCATTGACAAAAATGAGACAACGGAAATACGTATGTTCCAATACCAATGCGTAATATGAATTGTAATAATATCAATTGATTGAAATGATACATTTTTCAGGGTAGCTGAGAATAAAATTCAATGCAAAATAAGAAACAAATATTAAAGTAATCATGATAAATAAAATTTGTACTTTATTTTGCAATATAAATATATAATAATAACAATATATACATTTGATAAAGAAGTGTTGAATATAATGTAGAAAAGTTCAAATTTTGGACAGAATCGAGTGCGAAGCACGTGACCCGTGATGAGAATGTGTTCGTTAAAGCCGAAGGAGCTTTAATAAAAGAGAATTAAAAATCACCAGTCTAAAGTTGTCGATGCTGCGACCCATAATTTAAAAAATTACGCTGAACAATAAGTTCGGTCATTGTTCAACAAATGGTTAGGAAATAAAACAAAAAAAAAGACCTTTGAGATATTTTCGAGAGGAATGCAATGGTATTGTCCATTCATCATTCCGACGATTACTTTGTTCATAAAAATTGAAGAGCTATGGAAAACAATGTAATTTTTTTATATTGTTTAAACAAGATTTAAAAAAAAAACAAATCTTGATATTTCGATGACGAATCTAGAGGTGTTTTCAGTTTTCCGACAGGACTCTTTAAAAAAAAATTGATTAGCAGTTCGAACTCGAAAGTTCATTGCCTCACTACCCGATTTGGACAGGACTCTTAGTTCAAAAAAAATTAATTACATTAGTTTTAAATCCATATTTATAGGCACACAGCCAATGTACGCTCAACAACAAATATCCTCATTTTTCAACAAACAGTTAGAAAAAAAACCGCATCGAGATATTTTTTAGAGGAATGCAGTGGATGAAAAATGGATAAAGAATGAACAATACTTCCATTTTTCATTCCAACAGATATTTTTTTATAACAATTGCAGACCTATGGAGAGTAATGTGATTCTTTCAAAATTGTTTACACGAAATAATGAGCAAAAAATTTTTTTGGTATTTTGGAGACGAATATAGAGATTCTAGAGGTGTTTCCAGTTTTCCGACACAACCCTCAGATTTTTTTAAAATTATTAGACCTAATATATATCTTTGAAAGACGAATTAAATTACATTATCGGCTGTTGCATCTCGCGCTCGATAATATATTTACCACGCGCTCGGCTACTTTTTGCCTCGCGCTTGGCGCTCGGCTTTTTTCGGTTTGCGCATAACGTGCTCGGCTTAGATGAAAAGAAGAAATTTACTTTGCAAATATTATAAAATTGTCAAAACTTCTACGTTTTAAGTGATTTTTAAATTTTGTTTTTATTTTAGATTGAAAAGGAAGATTCTTTATTCATTTTTTAATGTCATTTTTCAGGAATAAAACGAAAACTACGCGTCCTATAAAAAAATGATCAACAACCAATTTGTAGCTCGTTCTTGGCTGGATAATTTTTGTTCAATCATGTTCTTTTGTATCTTGCTTAGTGTGCATGCAAAATGCAATTTATTTTTTTATTTTTCATATGATTCATGGGGTCAGAATTTAAATTTTTGATTTTTCAAGAAAGTTCAAAAAGTTGTTCCGATAATCTTGTAGGGCTTGCAAAACGCAACGTATTCCTTCTCTTGACTTTTTTTCATATTGTGCGTTGTTTGACTTAAAATGTTGATTTCCGTTAGTTTTTTTTGCATTCGGAAAGTGCCATAAATCTGATAGTTTTCTTTTTATCGAAAAAAAGTTGTGAGGATAAATTGTTCAGATTTTTGAGCACTACGAATTGCCGTACATAGAATTTTAAAGTTCTGCAAAAAAATTATTTCAAATATTTTGAAAATGCTGCATCTTTTTTAATGTTCATCAAAAATAGCTGGTTAACAAACTTGTCCTTTTTCTTCAGGGCTTAAGAAAATGTGCCAAAGCTCAATCCAATCTGATCATTTCTTTCGAAAGTTATCGTGCCTACAGAGACAGATCACATACTAAATACAGACTACAGAAAGACAGACAACTTCGTAAAAATCGTCTTTTTCAGCTCAGGGGGTTTTAAAACGTGGAGATTTGAGGAAAACCGACTACTTCACATTCTACATAAAACCAATACCTTCACATTAGGATGAGAATGTAAAAAACCATATCGAGATATTTTCAAGAGGAATGCTTTGGTATTGAGCATTTTCAATCAGACAGTAATTTTGTTTACAACAATTGCAGAACTATAAAAAATAATGTAATTATTTCAAAAATTGTTCAAACAAAATAAAAAATAAAACCGAATCTTGATATTTCGGAGACGAATATAGAGGTGTTTTTAGTTTTCTGATACGACTCTCAGCTTTTTACATTCTCATTCATGAGAGTGTAATGGAATCGTCAAAATTTTCGATCTATGGTTTTTAACTGATCTTTACGTTCCGACACTCACAGAGTCTGAAAATCATAAAATTTTCTCGTTGTCTGTCTGTCATTTAACTATGTATTTGGTTGGAAATTAATTTTTCCTTCAATTATTTTTTTATCTGCAAAATTAATTATTCCACTTTTGGTTGAAAATGTATCTCTTTATCAGTTAAAAATTCTGCTATTTGATCGTCAATTAACTTTATGTTGAGAAATCATATTTTTTCGTTAAAAATTAAACTACATTTCTTCGCAAATGTAAGTATTCTGTTGGAAATTCTTTTTTTTTAACTTAATGTTTTCATCTGACAATATAATTATTCCACTTTTGGTTATAAATGTAGCCGTAATATTAAAATGTAGCCCTAATTGTGATTTAACTATTTGGTAGAAAATTCATGTATTTTCTTGAAATTTTTTTCTCTTGAATTTAACATTAACCTTGTTTGTTGGACATTCATCATTTTGTTTGAGGATTCTACTATTTTGTCAAAAATTCGTCATTTTTCATTGGATGCAAATGGTTGATAATTCTTCTTTTTTATTGAGAATTAGTTTTTTGAACTGACAGCTTAACAATTCCATTTTTGGTTTTAAATTAACTTTTTAAAATTAAAATTTCAACTATTTCTAGTAAATCGATTTTTTTTTTAAATTTCAAGTTTCAAAATTCATCTTCTATGGTAGAAAATTAATTTTACATGGTTAAGAATTCATCTTTTTTTGGCTAAAAATAATCTTGTTGGTTGAAAGTTTGTCTTTTTGGCATGAAAATTCAACTCTTTGGCTTAAAATGCAACTACTCAATTCTTTGTGACGATAATATTGTCATAATTTTTTTTTTTAGAATTCGCAATAAAAAATATTAATACATTAACAATTATTTAAAAAAAGCTAAGAGTCGTATCGGAAAACGAAAAACACCTCTGGATTCGTCTCCGAAATATCTAGATGCCGTTTTTTTTTTTGGTTTCTTGTTTGAACAATTTTCAAACAATTACATTATTTCTATAGACCTGCAATTGTTATAAACAAAGTAATTTTCGGATTGAAAAATGGACAATACTATTGTATTCCTTTCGAAAATATCTCGATGCAACTTTTTTGTTTTTTTTTTCTAAGCATTGGTTGAACAATGAGGTCATTTGTTGCTTAGCGTACATTTGCTGTGTGCCTTATGTATTTGAAACATGAAGGCTTTTTCATTTCGGATTAAGCAGTCTTCAATTCGGAATAAACATGAGAGGTCGTTCAAGCATTACTGCATTTCAAAATTCTTTGAAGTGAATATGTACATTCACAAATAAAGACCTGAAATTGCATTTTTTTTTCAAAGTATAAGCTTTTAAAATATATTTTATTATAATTATTTTTTCTCGAAATCACTTCACTAAATTTTATTTCACAAATTCATACCTTTGAAGTTGATAAATTTTATGCACCGTAGAGGTTTTTGTTGGGGCTTTGTTTTTGGAAATATTTTTTCCATAATCAATTTAAGAATGTATTTAAAATTGAAAAAATTATGAATCGAGGCCATTAGAGTGGACAATCGTCCAACATCTGGAATGACAATGAAGTTGAAAAAGCGAATAAAAAATACGTTCATAATAACCCAGTAATATAAGAAGACTATAAATCTCTATAATAGTTTTGTTATTTTAATTGATTTTAAGCGTCTTCAAAGTTGAAAAGCTTTAAATTTTAGAGTAATAAATTAAATCGAAAATTTCCAAACTGAAACCCAAACTGTCAAGAGATTAATTTTATGGTTCAAGAACTCCGCAATTATATTAGTGTAGTAGCACTATTTATAATGTCCAGTTTCAATAGCTCAGGAACACCCACCTCATCACCTAGTCTACACCGGTTGCTCTTCTGAGCTCTCTTTCGTCGGCCCTTCCCAGCGGGGGGTCCTTTGTACTAATAAGCAGCCAAATACGAAACATGATTTTTTTTAATTTTTAGAATTAATAATTTAATAATATTATATTAGAAATCTACGTTTTTTGGCGATTCCAACGATATGTCACTTATGGTAAATAGTCAAAAGTTAGAATCTTTCCAATCCACCTCGTATTCAACCAAATTTTATCGAAATTCACTGTATTATTTTGATTTCAAAAAATATATAATATTCCCATTTAGCGACTTTTTGGGTTAGAAAGAAGTCACTCGTTGATTGTTTGAAATTAAGTAGGATGCATGTAAAATATTTTAATTATCATTTTTCTTCAACTTATTTGTCACATAAATATATTAAATCATTTCATTTTTATTTCGAAATGTAATTCCAAAAACTCAAAAGTAAGAAAAATGTGAGATTTCACATAAGTTTCAAGTCCATATCTGTGGCAAACGTCAATGTCGTGAAAAGTAGCGTATTGAGATCCTAAAAAGTATAATTAATTTAGAATCAATTGATATGCCAGCTCGGTCACCTGCGCTTGAAAAAAAGTTCTAAAAAATTTCTTTTTCACAGAGTTTTTGAGTTTTCTTGAGTTTCAATCTTGTTTTACATACCTTAAAGTTAGAAAAATCTTCTCATTTTTTTTCAGATTTCAGTCCATCATTTTTCTAAGATGACTCATATTTTGCCGTTTAAACAAAAAAAAATCTTTTGACTAAGTTATGAGTATTGAATATTTTGAAGGTGGTAATGTATTTTACAAAAACAAAAAAAATTCGTTGCTGTTATTCTGAAACTCTTCAACCTTCATTTTCTCAACGAGGCCATCACCTTTTTATTTTTTCTTGATTTTTTTTTCTAAATTTGTATTAATAAGTTACATTTATCGGAAAATAATTTATCTGGTGTCTACATCTTAGAGAAGAGAAAATTGAGTTTATTTCAATGAAAAATGAAAATTCAAATTTTTTCAATAACGAAACGGTATTTGAAAAAAAGTCAAAAGAGTGAAGTTCTCCTACTTGAAAATTTGTAAACAAAAAGGTTGCAAACACTTTTCTTCTCTTGCGTCTTTTTCTTGAAATTTTCGCTAACAATTCAATAAATTCGGTTATGACTGTCTTTTTCTTGTAACAATGCAATTTTCTAATACTTCGTAAATAAAATTTTTTCAACTTATAGATTCACACATTAGACTCTTTTACAAAATATTATAAAATATAATGTTATAATTGTTCCAATTGAATTTGTTAAAAAACCAATTATAGCCCATTAAATAATAATGAATAAAATGAAATTATATCGACATAAATAATTAAATTGTTTTAATGTAATTTAATTGAGAAAAATACGATTATAGCCAATTCTGTTAATACTTTTACGAACATTTTGAAAAAAAGACAAGATAAAGAAAAGGTCTAGGAAACGTTTTTTAAATAATTTTTCAAGTGGCACAACAAAATATAATGTCTCGAAACGATTTCGTGACTTCAGCATGCACGCCTTAGAGCCTTCCCGATTTGATATGAATTCGGTTTAAATGTAATTTTATTTTGTTGTTAAATTTAGAAAAAGTAACATTTTTCATCTTGAGAGACTAATAAATATTCTTTTTTCCTATTAATAATATTAATCTTCGATTTACTGTATGAAAATAAAAATAATGTAGAAAGTTGTTTACTATTTTTTTTGTCAAAAA
>CAKNXH010001923.1:87670-100559 GCA_932178445.1 Andricus quercusramuli | reverse complement strand
GAAATGTAAAATTTGAATTGAATTATGTTTAATTGCAAATCAATAATACTTCTTTTGGCTGCTGGTCTGCACTACACTGTTAGAAATTTCAGTCAGTTTTCAATGACTTTTGTCACTGAAATTTCATAAATTTGGCTTTGAAAATTAATTTGAGACCATATTCATTAATTTTCAGTAACAGGAAACTTAATTTTGGAGAAAAAGTTATTGAAATTTCATAAAATTGACTCTGAAACCTGTTTCAATTACTTGTACATAAAATATTATTGGTGGCTGAATAAATTTCACTGTGGTTTACATAAATTTTATAAACATGCATTGAAAATAAATAAACATTTCTTATTATATTTAATAAATCTAAATGAAAATATGAACAAAATTTAAAAACAATTCATGAAACTAAATTTAGAAGCTTTGAATGTCGGGTAATTCCCGTTGTATTTCCATCCGTTATTTTTATTATAATATCCAACTTTTGTGCAGAGCGAACCTTACATTTCGCGAACATCTTCTTTTTATCCTCGTATCCGCATTCAAAAATACTACCTAGAACTTCCTTTCTCCTTCCTTTTTGTCACTGATTCCGATTCAGATGATATTTGATCAATCATCAGTTTATTACTGAGAAGATTCAATTATATAATATATTCAAATATATATTGAATGAATTTTGAATGATAATTTTTATTTTTATATAAGTTTTTCATTTTAGATTTTACTACGGTTTTATTATTATAGGTATTTGTATTATTTTTTATTATTCTTTATCATTGAAAATTAAGTATCTACCTCGTAGATTTTCTTTTCCCTGCATAGCTTGTATCTTCTGCCATCCTTCTCCAGATTTTGTTTAATGATTGAGTTAATTACAAATTTCAGATAAAGAGATTTAACGTTAAATTAAACGTTAAATCCAAATAATCTTTGGCAACAGAGCTCTGTCACTAAAAGGCTGTCACAAGTGACGTTTCTCGATCATTTTTGAGGACCTCGTTCGATGTCGTTCGAAAAATGAGACGATACGATTCGAAATTTAACAAATGAATACAGAATATGATCGTTCGAAAAAAAGGGGCTGATAACGAACGACCTCGAGCGAAACAGTTGAATTTCTGGTATCAACGTGAATCAATAGCCGGCAGTAATAATAAAATTGCAATTAAACAAATTAGTTACTTTTATAAATTAGCGAAAAATTACGAATATTTTACAAATCGTACCAAGTGATAAACAACGTATTACCAACGTCATATTACGTTTGCAAACTGTTTACAACTTGGAAACGTTAATAATTATTAACTAATTCTTATTTTGTTTATCACTTCCCAGTTGTTTCTGCTTCTTTCCATTGATAAAATACTATCATATGATTTGCAAAACTGTATGCATAACGCAAATTATCGTTTTTTGATAGTTAATGTTGCAGTTTTTGCAATTCTACTCCCAAGATTTCAGCGAAAATTGCAAACGTTGCGTTTTTGAGTGGCAAATGTTGAAAATGTCGAAATGTAACAAATATTAAATTTGCGAAACTTTGCACGACCGGCAACAATATTAACATTGCAATTAAACAAATTAGGTTTAATTAAACTCTCAATGTGTTACTTAACACTACTTAATAAATATATTTATATAGACAATTATTTTTTAAATTAATATCAATCAAAATGACTGATTTTAACAGTCAAAGTGACTGATTAAATTAATCAAAATTACTGTTTAAATTATTCAAAATGACTGACAAAATTAATGAAAATGACTGATTGAATCAATCAAAATGACTGATTCCATCAGTGATTTAAAATTACTGATTTGAAACAGTAAAAATGACTGATTCAAATTTAGAGTGTATACAGTTTGTATGCTGGATTTACTGTATTTTTTTATTGGATAACGTAATGTGGCACGAATACATTGCATGATATATATAATAATTATATATAATTCTTGAGGTTTTTTGAAGGTTTCTCGTTTCTTTGAAAAAATTTTCGAAAGTAATAAAATAACTGCCGGTGTAGAAAAAAGAGGAAAATTTTGAAAAAAAACGAGTAACAATATACAATTCAGAAAATACGTGAACATTTTTTTAAAGTGAATATATTTTTCTTTAATAACTTTTGTAAATTCATCGAAACATGATCAACATTTTTAATTTATTTTTATTAAGTTTCATTACTTTCGCCTACTTCTCGGATTTTTCAACCTACATCGAATCGTTCAAACCATTTTTACTGTTTTAAAGAATGATTATCTTTTAATATCGCAAATTAATAGCATTTACTTGATAATATGACATAACTCATAAAATGTGAACACCCATTGCTGTACATTTATGAATAAGAATGAATAAAAATAACAAGTGTGGTCAGAGGTAGATGTTCACAATTATTAATTGGGCCAAAGCATTCAGAAATGCCAGTAGTTCGCGATTATAACAATATATTACCTCGTTTGTACAAGTACGTATTGTTTAAACAATACAAGAAAAATTTTGTAGAAATGTCACCATTTCCGGTTTTATATGCCGAAAATGCATTTTGAGAAATATGCAATTCCATTTCCCAGCAAATCTATACGAGATACGAAAAAATGTTAAGAATCAAAATTGCTTGTTCCAAAAAGGTCTACAAATTGTCCTTGGACCATTTGGTTTTATTTTGAGTGTAAACAAAAATTAAAGATAAAGATTTTAGTTTTTTGAATAACGACACAAGCTCAAATAAAATGTTTAATGCTACATTTTTTGCCTAAATAACATCTAGAAATTTGCTCTCAACATTTTTTGGTAAGGCACGTAATTTGCGTTTTAATGGCAACAAATTGCATTAAAAATCACAAATTTGAATTTATGGAAAAACGACACAAGCTAGGTACAGTGAAATGCTCAACGGAAAACACTTTCACTTAAAACATAAGTCCCGGGCGCAATCACCAAATTACAGATCTTAATGGTTTGATCTGTAATTTGGAACGATTTATGCACAAACGCGGCGGAAGAACAAAGAATGAGCGCAAAGCGCGAGACCTAGCAGAAGTGCGCCAATGCAGCGGGCAGATTTTTAAAAATAATTTTATTCTCAATAATTTACATTATATTACACTTCGTTACAAAAACTTATAAAATTCGTATTTGTTTGACTTTTATGGGATTTACTTATGCATTTTTTGGCACTGATTCTAAACCTGACATAATTTTTTTCCTGTTAGCAATATTTTCGGAGATGTTAAAGACTCAATATTCAATATCACATAAAAAACAGAAAATCCATATTGCGTACGTGCAAGAACGTACAAAAAACATCAGCTCATTTCAGCTTTTTAAACCTGTCTTTCTGAAAAACGCGAGAAGATAGAACGTTTTCGCCTTCAGATACGTATTCTAAGGAAAAAATACTGGAATGTTCCATCAATTAATGATTTAAAAAATCTTGTTACTCTATGAGTACTCCATGAGTTCTCTCTTTTTTTAGATTTCTTAAACGATAAAGGATTATCACATCGTTCAATTGAATAATCCCCATGTGCTATTCTATGCTTCTATGATATCTAATACGTACTTCAAGTTTTCAACGTTTAAATGACCGAAATGTCATACCACTAATATTTGTCGAGTTTTGCATGCTCAATTGTGGCTTCAGCTGAAGTTAGTATTACTACAGGTTTTTGACCAAAATTACCAGGCAAAAAATTTAGTTTTCGCGGCATATACATATTAGCAATAAATAAGCACTAAATTCCTGCGCCAAGTAGAATTTGATACCACTAATAGTTGCCGAGTTTCACATACCAAAGTCATCTGAATCCAGAATTGCTACACGTTTTTGGTAAAAAAAAAGTGCGCGGATTTTGTGCATAGCACAAATCCAAAGCACTTAATTAGCACTAAATTCCTGCGCAAAGTTGAGTTTGATACCACTGACAGTTTCCGAGTTTCGCATTCCGGAGTTGAGGCTTCAGCTAAGCTAGCATTAGTACATGTTTTTGGCCGAAATTACCTGGCACAACATTGTTTTGCTGCAGCATAAATTAGGACAAAATAAGCACTTAATTCTGACATAGCGCCCATATCGATATGACAATGTTGTAATTCCAGCTTCCGGAACCGGAAACGTTTGTATTTTTTGGCTAGTTTAACAAAATACCCAATTTGTTTAATTGCAATTTAAATATTGTTATCGGTCGTACAACGTTTTGTAAATTAAATATATTCCTTAGATTTCGACATTTTCAACAGTTGCTACCCAAACACGCAATATTTGCAATTCTTGCAGGAATTTATGAGTCAAACTGCAAAAAATGCAACGACAATTTAAGAAACGATGATTTGAGTAATGCATACAGTTTTGCTAGTCACATAATCTCTTCATATAGTCATATAGTCTCTTCTCAATAGAAAGAAGCAGTTTAACATATTTTGCAAAACCTCCGTTATTTTCGCTGAAAAGTGATAAACAAAATAATAATTTGTTTTTAATTAGTAATTTTGCCAAGTTGCAAACAGTCTGCGAATGTAATATGACGTTGGTAATAAGTTGTATATCACTCAGTACGATTTGAAAAATGATTGTAATTTTTTGCTAGTTTACAAAAGTAAGTCATGTGTTTAATTGCAATTTTAATATTATTGCCGGATCACAGTGGGAGGAGAAAGGATTGTCGCGTTCTAAAATCCATCTACAACGCATATCACAACCAAATCAGACAAACCAAAGTGCAAAATACTCGGAAAGGACTCCACTTTAGCGCATCTCTGTCACATAGTTGCAAAATTGCTGCTATAGCCTTCAAATGTTACACGAAAATTGTGAAAAGATTCTCCATCGAACTATGGGGAAATAGGTTGCTCAGGAGTGAATAACAAAATGTTAATTTGTTCATAATTATTAATGTTGCTGCAGCACGAACGTTTTGCAAATTTAATGCAGGGTAGAGACTGACCCTATAGTTACTTACTCAAGTTTGCAAAATGTTTTGAATTTTCGTGGAGCAATGGGGGGAAATGTTTGAAAATTAATTTCGGCTTAAAGTTACTCCATGGTTCACCTCCAGCCCCTTTACCTGTTCATTGCGGGTCTATTGTTCCGCCCGAGTCGAGTTCACGCAGTGAACCCTATTACGTTCAACATATAAAAAAACAACTGTACAGTTTTTATCGACCTTCGGAATTTTTGTAAATTGACTCAATTTTTATGTCTAATTCAACCGGCCTGAAGGCTCAGGAGTTCAAATTGGAAATACAGCCAATGTTTGAAATTTTGTGTTTGATATTTAGTGAATCTATTTTTATAACTTGTGGTTTAAAGATTTTTCCAAGCATGCGTGGAATTTTTAAATATAGAAATACACTAGAAAAAAATCCACAAGATCTAGGAGTGGCAATGAGATTGAGTCACTAGATATTTATATTTACTAGAAAAAATGCGCAAGACCCAGGGCTCGAAATTACAATTACAGTGGTTTTTATAAATTCGGAATTTGTTATTTAATAGAATAGTCGTCTTCACTTGTGATTTTATAATTTTCTTGTGCATGTCTGGAATTCGTAAGCATAGAAATATTCTAGAAAAAATCGACAAGGCCCAGCAATAAAAAAAAAATTACTGTAATTCTGATTACGACTAGTGGGTCTTGTGCAATTACATTTAAAAAGCTCACAAGTGCTCAGAAAATGTGCAATCTACTAAAAATTAGGAAGATTTTTCTGAAATTCAGGTATGTAAAGAGAATTACACCTCAAGAAAAGTTACTAAATTCAATTCATCCAGAAAAAAAGATCTTCTTTCACTCTGCTGGGATTCGAACACCAGATCAACTAATTTACGGTCAGGTGCTCTCACCAATTGAGCTACAGAGAGATCAGAGTAAGAATCTCTTTTTCTGATATACGCTTCATTTTAGCAAGGTGTTATATACAAATCAATTTTTAATAGGTATCTAGAAATAGGAATCTCAAGAAAAGTTTAAAACTGCAAACAAGAAAATTTTTCAACCTTCTCTTCGAGTACGGGTAACCAAGCTGCACGTGGATCGATTTCAAATCAATTATCCTTTTTCAGGACCTCAATACGCTACTTTAAGGCGTTGTAACGGTATCAAATTAAAAAAAGTATTTATTTTTGACCCACCCTACTGGGAAATTGAAGAAGAATTTTATTATTTATCGAGCTTACCGTAAAAAGTAATAAATATAAATGAATAGGTTCAAATTCATGAAGAATCTCACAAATTCCAGAAAGTAAAAAGGTAGGTATAATTTCGTCACCACTGTGTCCCAGAAATTTAGACACTTTTGAAAAGACAGGTGCACTACCTGAGGTGGCAATGTCGCCTTCATGCCGAAACCCTTCCCCCTCACCATGGACTGCAAGTGAAATATTGCACGTTTCAGAAGGAAAAACAACGGCCCTATTGGGTACCTATTGTTTTGTTCAAATCGAATTCCGAAAGTATATTCTGTTTCAAACTTTGCATTTTTGAATTTTTCAACATAATTAATTTAATTTAAAATTAATTAATTTAATTTAATTTGAAATTAATTAATTTAATTTCTAAAAGAACTGAATTTTAAAATTGAATTTGAAATTAATTTTTTGAATTTTAATATCTAGGTTTAACCGCCTAATATGTGTAGATCATCGTTCTAATTTCTATTTGTTTCAGTGTATAATATAAAACTGAATAATGGATGATATATATTTAGTAATAAAGGAAATTACATTTTTTCAAATTGCTGATTTTAACACTCTTTCAATATGATATAATTAATTTTTAAGCGATATTCAACTTGAAATATATCGAGAATTATTGAGGCTTCTATTTGGAAATTATACAAATTTGCAACAGTAGTCAGTACGATTGAAATATGTTCAGCCAATAAGTGTTACAAATTAAAATAGTGCAATTTTGACAAATCTTTTGTCGAAAAGAAAATCGAAAATGTCTTATTAACCAAAGCCTGAGATGGAAATAAAGAATAGGTGAATTTAAAGTATTATGAATAAATTTTTGTTATATTAGCCGTTGGGACTTTTTTTATATTTATATACTGAAGATGTTGGATATGTTATTTTAGGCAATCAGCAGAAGGGTTCACAAATATTTTAAGAGAGAACGTGCATTTTTATGAACTAGCTGTAAATGCCTGGATTTTTATTTTATGACATTAAAAAAGTAAAAAATTTGAAAATACGTCCATAAATTTTTTTCAAATATCGAGATATTAACAAAATTTTGAAACAATAATTAAAAATTCCGAATTGAAAGCATTTTCAATTTAAAAAAGGTAAATATTCAACGATTCTGAATTAAAAACGTTCCAAATGAAACAATTTCAGATTACCTAGGTAAAATTTGGACAAGAGCACAATATTTCTAATGTAATAGAAAAGAATTGAACGTGTATCACTTCCCAATAAACGCGTTCCAAATTGAATAACTTTAAGTTGAAAATTTTTTCATCAGATGCTCTCAAAATAGGAAGATTTGGAAAGAAAAATTTTTAAATTGGACAGTTTCAGTACTGCTTCAAACCGTTCATAGTTGAAAAATTTCATTTTTAATTAAAGAATCTCGAAATAAAAAGATTTCAGATTAAAATTTTGAAAATTGGATCATATAAAATTCAACTAAAACCAGGTTGTGTTATTTATAATTCAAAGCATTCAAATTTTGATGATTTGGAACTGAAAACTTCAGAATTTCAACAATTTAAAATTAAAACTGATTACAATTCTACAATTTGAAATTGTAAACTGAATTGAACTTTTCAAAGTCAAAGCTTCTGAAATTTCATAATTTTCAACTGTTAGTGCAAGCTGGGAAAATTTTCAATTATAAACTTTGACGATTGTATTATTCTTAGAAAAATGTTAGAAAAAAAAATGTTAAGTGTGCAACATTAACAATAAAAACATTTCTAATACGAAGCGTTGAAAATTAAGCAAATCTCAACATCATTAAAAACTGAAACAACTTTTAATTACTTATAATTGCGATATTAAAACGTTTTTTTTCTCTTCACCTTCAAATTTTTAATTATTTCAGCCACATTCAAATCGTTTGAAACTTAACATTTTTCAAACAGTCAAGTTTCAAAATTTTGAAATTACAATTTTAATTGCAAAATTAATACTTATGAAAGAGAAAAATGGAAAATTCAGCGTTCAACGTGAAAATTTGGAACTCTAAAAATTTAATCAGTCAGAATTCGGTATGATTATTGATTCTTTGAATCTTCCAGTTGAATATATTTTAAATGATTCATTCCTGAAAATTTTTAACCAATAGGTTAAAATATTATAAAGTTGAAATTTTTTAAATATAATGCAAAAGAAGATCGCTACACTGAGAAAAATGGATTATACCCGGTAATAAAAAATATGTTACCGGATATAATCTTGGACTATTAACTATGTGACAGCAATCCAGATTATTAGAACTACAATCTGTAGATATTAAGAAATAGATATTACAGAATAATATCTTGGATTACGAAACTTTATAATCTGAGATAATAAAATCTATAATCCAAGATTTTAAAATCTAATATCCATATTAGACTCCTGGGCCATTAGATAACCTCAAATATATATAATAATTTTTGGAAACGTATTTACAAAACTATATAATATTTTGATGGACGAGCTCGGAAGTAGAACTGGAAAAAAATTTCAATTTTTTAAACACATAATAAGCAGGAAAAAGTGGCCATCATAAAACTACGAAAGCGAAAGTAAAGGATCTAAGTTTCTTTACTTGTAAAAGTGGCAGTGATGTGTAATGAAGATAATCATGAACTTGCCCATTTTCTAAATCTGAATCACGTGTGACTTAGCACTAATAATCATTTTAAAACTTAATTATCGCTTGTTACAATTTGAGCGGATGCATACGACACGTTCCACGATGCGACATACCATCTGAGACTACACAGACGCCTGGATAATTAAAAATATGAGATGCTACGAATTAATGTCTGAAGATTATAAGAATTTAAAATCTAGAGATTATATTTGGTAACATCTTCATATATCAGAAAAATATTATAGATTATACGCGGTAATATACTTTTCTATACGGTGTATTATTCTTTAATTCTATTATCCAGTTCGTATAATCCATTTTTCTCAGTGTATGCTTCCAATTTTTCAAATTGCAGCATTTAAGGCTTCTATTCTTGAAATTGTATTTTTCTTTAAGTTGAGTTTCAAGTGTTCTATATTATTTTTCAAGTTGTTATGTTGTATTCTTATTATTTTAGTTGGCCGAATCTATTTCCAGTCGTGCAGACTAGACTGCGCATGTTTAAGTCACAGAATCATTTTCGCAAGAAATATGTTTGTTTTTTTCAAAGGAACACAAAGTGAAAAATTAAAGACAAACTGCAATTATCTAGCATTGTTCTAAGAGAATATTATTAATAATAATATAAAATTGATTGCACATTTGTGTTCGTGATGCATGACATTTACAGTTACAGTTATGTATTAGATACAATTTGCATTTAAAAAACCCCAAAAAATCATTATGAGCGCTGAAAACACGCAAAACCCATTTCTTCACTCATTGGGTTTCTTTGGGAACCTATAAATAAGACGTAGGGGGGTGATATTTTATAAGTAATATTCGATTCGTATTCTATGGCTATTTGTAAAGAGGAGTGTTGAGTTTCAACTCGATTCAGCTAATATTGACGATTCTGAAAGATTTCAGAAAGACGCAACTTACTAGCATAATAAAGTCTTGTTTATCAGGAGGATGTTTGTTAGCTTGCATGAATTAGTACCTCACTGAGTTTAAAGTGTACAAAAGTTAAAAATTTCAGAAGAAAATCGCAAATATCTGGCATTAATAGAGATGAAGATAGTTATAAACAACAATAATTTATTTGTGCAATTATTTTTGCTCAACTCAAATAATTATTAGGTCACTGCAGAAAAAACCGCAATTTATTATCATAAAGCAAAGAAAATATTATAGGCAATAATAGCAAATTGTTCGAGCAATTATTTTTGTCAACTTGAATTAATTATCACTTTACTTTAATCACAAATTGGACAAAAAGTGAAAAATTCAAGAAAAAACCGCAACTTTCTAGCACTCATCTAAGAGAAGATAGCTAATAACGATAATAATTTGTTTTAACAGTTATTTTTGTTAAATTAAAATAAATATCAACTCACTTCAAGTGGACAGTGAAGAAAAAGTTGCGAATTTTACAAAAAACGTAGTTTCTAGCATTATTCAAGAAGACTATTCTTTAAAAAAATAACAAAATTTGCTAAACACTTTTTTTTTTAAACCTGGACTTTCTAACTCTATTCTGAAAGAAAATCGCTAAACACAATAATAAATTGTTTGAACATTTTATTCAAACATATAATTGTCAGTATAAAGTAGTTCTAAATGTATTAGAAGCAATTTTCAATTAAAAATCCGCAAACAAATCATAATTAGCGCCAAAAACAAATTTGCGAATTTACGGGGATATCTCTGAAGCGACATATTATAATAAATAACAATTTTTAAAATAATTTCTTAGAAACTAAACATTTTTAACCTGTGTGCAATATTGAATCGAGGTGATTATGTCTTAGTTCCCTCTAAACTTAAGTCCGGATTTCGAACTAATGATATTTCGAATCAGCTTAATTCTCTGATTATTACTTGATTGTCAGCTCACATAGTCACCTGGGAGATATGGACGCCAGGTAAGAATCCTACCTCCCAGACGTGGCAACACCGCTTGAGGTGACTACGTATAGCGTCTAACGCGCTTCCTTATATATAGATGAGGTCACTTCGTACATCCAGTACCACAAATATATATAAATTTCAAAATGAAAAATTGTTACCCCTCTTTTGAGAAACCTGATCAGAAGGCCCCCCTCAACGTATATATGCATATAAATTTTGAATATATTCACGGAAAATAGGTGAGGCGACAACGTAGGGTCAACTACATTGAGGCGACAACATACAGTCTATACATATATATATATATAAATTTCAGTAGTACCATGCGATAGTTTGGAATAATATAAGATTATGTAATAATTATAATAATATATCATATAATTATGTAATAATTATGTAATGAATGAAAATTGTTTTAACAAAATTAATTATCTTAGAAAAAGTTATATTTAGGCTAAGATTTTGATACTTGTTGAAAAAAGTAGCAAAAAAGCAAAAAAATATTTTCTAGCTTTCTCCGTTAAAAAGAAGGATTTAAGGAAAAGTAAATTGTTTAAACAATTAGAAAACAATTTCAATAGAGAAATACCCTACCCTAATTCATTAAATAAAACATAGTAGTAATAAAGTACTATTGACTCTTGATATTCTATGGAAATAAAATTGTTTAAATGAAGGAAAATTGTTGAAACAATAACAAATTAATAAGGAAATAATGATATCTTGAAATTTTCTTAATAATGAGGATCCATGGAAAAAATAACATAAAAGTAATAATGAAGGGCAATATTTCCAAAAATCCTTATTGCACTCGCATGGGGTAGTTTTTGCGACACAACGAAAAGGGCGCACGGGGATTGAAAGTAAAAATCAATGTTAATTTCTTATTTCTTAAAGATAACTCATGAGACCATCAAGTTATACTCTATACTTTAATATACATTTTCATGTTCTGGTCGGATATCACAAAAATGTGCTTTTTCTTCATGTCATTCTTATGGGAAACTTCAGGGGTTGGGCGACACCTGCTAGTAAAGTGGAAATAAATTTTAAAAACACATTCACCGTTTTTGGGAACTAACACAAATTGGGGGTGGGGGAAGACCCCCAACTGTGTGCGTCTCAATTAATATGATCGGTTTTTTAACTGAAAAATCCACATGCAGAGATGGGATGCTCCCAAATGTGCATTTCCTAATTAATACGACCAGAATTTCGACAGAATCGAATCGTAATAGCGCAGAAAAGTTGCTACTCGTCTCCCTGATTACATTGAATTTTTTTTTTTCAAATCGGACCATATCTTCCAGTCGCACATCGCGTCCAAAGTTTCGAAAAATCGTAAAAAATTTAACACGTTTTGGGATTTTTTCGGTAAGTTATATTGATCGAATTTCGTTCAAAATCGGTAACTGACCTCTTCTAAATATCTTTCGACTAAAAACAACATTCCCCTTCCCCTCCCCCTCTCCTGTGAGGGTGGAGGGAGGGGGGGGGGCAAATATCATGAAAAAGAGCCATTTTACGGTCAATGTTTTCCTCGTGTGAAGTGTGCTGGTGCGGTCGACTGAGCCGTTAAAAGCGTTTTTATTTTGTTTATATCGCTGTATCCTCTTTAACTTCATAGATATTTTATTCTCATCTTTATTCGAACAAAAGAAAAACGCGTCACGTGTCGGAAGCTGTTGGAATAATATTATATACACTTCATTCATGTTCACTCTAGGTAGAACTATTTGATGGCTCGTATTTACATTATAATAATAGGTGTGATTTGTGTGTGTGTGTAACTGCCTAATGTATTACTCCGCCTAAGCAGTGCTCTTGATCCTGATCGCCCTCATCCTCACTTGCGTTGCGTCGCTTTTACCTAAATGTACGATCTGTGTGATTATAAGTATTCTGCTTTAATAACTGTTTCTACTGTTCTGTAATATACATTCTATGTAACTTTTAATCGTTTATTCAATAAACGTTTTTTATTAAAACTAACAGAAGAGAGCAAAGCAGTTTTCTCGAGGATTGACGGTGTCGAGTCGCATTTTGGTGTTGATTAGAAAAGGAGTTTGATTGACAATGACGTCGAGGACGTTTGGTCAAATTCCGATTTTTGAAAAAACATCACTAAAGTCAAGATTGTGGACACAAACGTGAAAAATAATGATCTATCTATATATTTATATATATACTATAT
>CAKNXH010001923.1:59476-87570 GCA_932178445.1 Andricus quercusramuli | reverse complement strand
ATATAGTATATATATAAATATATAGATAGATCATTATTTTTCACGTTAAATTGCGATAGAACGCTTAGTTTTCCTGTAAAACGCAAAATAAACATTGGAAGTGAAAAATTCCGATTTGGAAAAAAACATCACTAAAACAAAAACCCCTGTTTCTTAGGAAATAATTTTTTTTGTATTTTTTTAAATCTAATTCGCCGTCATTCAGCCGATTCTTTGCTTTTTCAAAAAAATTTACAGAAAACTTCCCTTACGACGTCCTACATCTGCTAGAGTAAATAATCTATAAATCATTACTGTTTGAGCAAGAGCTATAATTAATTTTTTCCTGAGATATTGCCCATATTTTGCACTCATACCTTAAACTTTATGAGGGGTCGAGCGAGCTTTAAGCACTAAAACACTTCTGTAGTGAAAGTTTTTTATAAAGTTATAGATATGTTTTATGCGAAAAAAAAATAATTTGAAATAAATCATCATTTAGAAATTATGAAGGTTTTATTTCGGCACGGTCCATTTTTCGGAAGGGCGTCCCAACTCGATGCGTTCACGTGGGATGAAAGTGACCACATCCAGTTTGGAATTTTTTTAAGGTTTAAAAAATGGTGCGTTTGAAGCCAAGATGTGGGGGTGGAATGAAGAAAGGGTTGTGCCAAGAGATTTGCGTGGGAAAGGGTGTACCACGCGACTATTCAGACGCCAGTTATACAAGAATTGCCATCGCTCCTGGTTTTAGTTTCGTTCGTACCCAATTATAGGAAGAAATTAGAAATGTTGACTTCCTGTACACAAATTAGGTGGTTAGAAAGTTGCGTTGGAATCTTACGATTGCTTGCAAACTTTGTTTCCGTCGGCTCACTGCAACTTCACGTTTTGTTTATCCAAAGTCTCTATAAAGGGATGACGACCGTCATAAGGATGATCCAATTCAATTCCGAATTCTCCAGCTTCCTTCAATATTAAATATCTTGATCCTCTCTCTTGATCCTTCGCTTTTCGATCGAAATAGCCTTTTGAGCGAATTTTGGCTTGAATTAAAATTTTGACTGCACGCGCGCGAATATCAGAGATGTGTGCCACCATTTCTTGCATATAAGACCCATATATCTCCAATCTTTCTGTGGGCGAGCAGAAGGAGGGTGAACTTGGTACTCTCATACACTGAAGTATTGTATAGGAGCACGGCGAATGCAATCAAACAATCCCAGTTCCCATACTGCTCGATTACTTTGAGAATGATATACAATTGTGGTCAAGTAGCTGATTCGCAAAAGGGTTTGCTGAATTTATCGGCAAATCATTCACTAATTCGCCTCCGCGATCAGTGAGAGTATACATGTAGCGTATGGACTTCCGAATAAGGCAATTAATTATTGAGCGAAAATCATGGAGAGAGAACAAGCGCATTTTTCTGGAATGGGTGCTGGAATGCAGTATTTGGTCAGATTATCTTGTATCGTGAGAACATATTGGTTTCCATCTGGCGTGAGAGTAAGATGTCCTACGATATCCCAGAGCTACGTTATAGAACGCATCCGCGGACTTATCCGTCATTATTATCGGTTTTCTCGTTCTAATGAATACCAATTTTTTTATTTGCCAGCTGTAGCACATTCGAATAAATTCCCGGATGTCCTTCTTCATCCTAGGCCAGATGAAACGGTTTCACATGCGGCGATACGTTTTGGTCACGCCCTTGTGTCCTGCGACAAGTTGGCTGTGATACTCTCTAATAATCCCTTTTCAAATTTCATGAAGTGCTATTTCAACTTCTCTGGAGCAGAGCGTCGACGTGACATCACTTATGATAAATATCCACCAAATTGTATTCTCGAGATTCTAAACTACGACTTTGATTGCCCTCAACAAACATCGCTTTGTTCCGACCCTTCCGTTTCACCTCCCCAATAGCCAGTAATCACTGTAAAATTCCCCGGTCGAGTGCCTCAGCCTGTCAACACGTGCCCGAGCCGTGTTCACCGAAAACATTGCGGCAGGCCAAGTCACGTACACCAGCGTCTGTCCTTTTTCCTCCAATGCGCGCTACTCCCTGTTTCCTACTGCTATTCCTCTCTCCTTCTATCTCTCTTTTCATCTCTCTCAGACGCCCAGGCCGTGTGACCGCGAAGCTCAACCGCGACGTACATGAACATTCTTGGAAGTTATTAACTTCTCAAAATGTTTATCAAGACGTTTAAAAATTATTGACAAATTGGGAGAAACAATGAGAATTATTTAGAAATTCAAACTAACCAGTAGCAGAAAATTGAAACCCCCAAAAAACCCCTAGTTGAATTTAATTAATAATAAAAAAACTCCGTTGGAACAAAATTTGTAATAAATAACATCCGATTGATGTACGTGTACACGTGTATTCACGTCTACACGTAGATCAATCAAAATAGCTTTAATTCAATTAATTTAATTAAGTTGTAGGTTTCTTTTACTTAATATTATTAAATCTTTGTTTTAGGTATCTCTATTTTTATTTGAACACTCGGGGTATAATGGTCGTTCGGAAATCGGTCTTTGAAGGTAAAAATTTAACTAAATTAATGTTTTGCAATTGTTAATAATTAAATAATGAACGAGAAGACCGAACGACCATTCTACTCGCCCCAGCTTCATGATTCTTTCGGAAAAATGGAGCTGAGATAAAAATAAGCATAAGGTAAAAATTTTATTAATTTTAAGTGACTCCGTCTATTTTTAATTTTTATTTAAGTTATTTCAAATTTGAATACTTTTTAACTTAGTGTAGTGTCGACGCGCGGAGGCTGAAGCAGCGGGACTTGGCTAGCGATCACCACCGTTCGGTTGCGACTCCGTTGCGGTATCACAGCCAATCGGCGGGCTCGTAGCCGTCCCCCTCCGCCACAGGCAGCTCCGTGCAGAGGCAAGCGAGAGTCAGGAGTGACTCGAATTCTAAATAATCGGCATCTTTTACTTACAAGTTCCCCAACTCGTTTTCAGTTTCTTGAACCTAAGTTAGGTGATAAAGTTCAGTTTTGTGTTCCGTGCAGATTGTGTCAACAGAATCTTCACGAGAATATTCAACGCCGGCACAAGCGCGGTCGTATTTCTTTTATAATATTCGGGAAGTCGGGGAGCTTCAGGCTCACCCCTGTGCTTTCTTCCGGCGATTTTGGGAAGTATGTAGGATCGCAAGGCCCTTTATGACAAGGAGTTCTTGCGACACGCTCCCCAACTCCCGCACCCGACGCCGCCGGCTTCAGAGAGCTGCTCGCGGCATCCGACCGCTCGGACGACGCAATCAAGCGGAGCGCCGCCATCATCAGCGGCCGGAGGAGCGCCGCCAACGTGGGAGAGAGGAGTGCGGGCGACAGGTTCAGGAGAACCGTGAGTCCAGGGTCGCCACCTCATGCTTACAGGAGCAGGCCAGTAGGGCCGCCACAGTGAGACGCGCCGCCGAGCTTGACGCGGCGCGATAGCACGAAGCGAAATTCCGACGCACCGCCCAGGAGGAAGCGGCGCGCATACAACGAGCCGTCGCTGATCAGCGTACTGCCGCGAAAGCAGTAGCACGTCCCGCAGTTTGCGCGGCACCTCAAGGTTACGACCCTGAGCCCCGGCTTCGTTCCTGGAGGGTGAGTGGCAGCTGCTGTAGATCCGACGCAGCCGCCCTGGGACCCGGGACCCGCACGTCCGCGCGCCGCACGGACGGTTCATCTGACGTTGAGGGTGCCCAGGTTCACCGAGTATCCACGGCACGCATTTCCGTCCATGGAACTCGCACGGAAGAAATCGACGGCGATCACTGACTGCCGCGACTCGCCGACACGTCCGCGAGCATTGCGGGTCCCTCCGACGGAGGAGCTTTCCGCAGCGAGCAGCTTCATAAGCTTCCGGGTTTCAGATGCTCCTAGATCACCCTGCGCAGCTGCTGAGCCTGTTTGCTCGCTGGCTCGTCCCGAGCGTACCCCGTCATAACCGGGTACCCCTCGGGAAAGTGCAACGCCGGTCCCTCCTACCGAGGAGGAGGGAGAAACTCCAGACGCGGACGTCCTATTCCTGTGTGCTGACAGAACCCTGCAGATATTCTCTCCGTCACTGCTAAGCCCACCGTCGAGGGCACGCCGTGCAGAAGTTTCCGACGCTTCGTCAAGCGACCGCTCACTAACCCTTCCTTCGGGGCTGGTGAGTCCGCTTTAGGGCCTTCCCCGTTGGATCTCCGGATCTACTTCCTTATCCAAACACCTTTCCTTCTTACCCGTCTTTCCCCCTCCCCAAAACCCCAAAAACACAAACCCCAAATCAGTGCACTCACCGTACAGCAGCGTTCGCTCTGTTTCCCATTTCATGGATGGGCTAACGGCGTGGAAGAAGCTCGTCAAGGGCGAGATAAAGAGGGTATACCTCCCGCCGCCAACTGACAATTTTTTCCCCGAAACGTAGAAATGACAAAAGAATATTCTTGTTAATATACCACTTACCATTTTGAATGATATATTTTCGTATTATTCGTTTCATCCTTATGAATTTTATATCAAACATGATATTTTTAGGTTTGTGAAAAGGTTTAGAACAGAAATAAGTGTACATTGGAGAGAAAATATGTAGCCTTCATACCAATAAATTATTATCAATTCCGTTGAAAAACATATTCTGCTGCTCCTGATATGAAATCAGAAATACTTCAGATACAAAAATCTGCTTCTCTACGAAAGAATTCTGGGCGAGAAAAAAAAATTCAGTAAGCAGGAATGCCCGAGACTGCAGCGAGGCAGAAGCAATCGACTGGAATGTCGCTCTATAAATATTTATAACTAGCGAGCCAGATAAGCGTTCATGAAGTTTTTTTTTAATTAAACATACAAAAACAAGAATATTATTCTGAAAAAATTTCAAGATGAAAAATAACGAAATCAGTCAAAAATTAAGGCTCCTGATGCAAAAAGGAGATACAGAATTATTGTGCTGAAGTGGGGAGGCCCCTGAGCACTTAAGAATAAAGTTTCTAATTTTGATTTTTAAAATGCATATCCACATCGTAAATTGAATGTCGCATCTTTACCTTTCAATAAAAAAAGTTGTAGCTTTCTTATTTTTTGAATTATTTACAAAGAACGGTTTTTTCTCTGATTGAAATATTTAGCCTTTTTTCACTTCCACTCGCGACGAAGTCGGCACTTTTTAATTTTTCAAAGTAGATTTAATGAGAAGTATGCATTAGCATCTTTTGCGACCGATGACGTTAGCAAAAGTTGGAAATGTTTATTTGAAAAAAGTTAATAATTTTTTTGCCGAGGCGTTGCACAATTTGTGCACAAACAACTTTGATCGCTTCGAGAGTCGAGCGAATTTTGAGTAAGCAAAAACTGTCAGTGAGAATGTAGGCCAGGAAGGTTCAAAGAATTTTTCGGGAAATTCATAGCTTAACTGATGTAGTAATTGACAAACAGTTAATGTTTTAATTTTTCCAACGCGATCGATTTTCCTCGCATTTTAGGTTGCGGTCCGGCCACACAACGTTGGGTCGAATTCGTTCAGATACAGATAATTCTTATTCAAAATATGAAAAATCAAGACTTCTTCTAAGTTACATAAAATGGGTAGTGACAATTCCGAATCATTTGTCTTAAATATTTGCTAGTATTAAAATAAAAATATATGATAAATAAACTCAAGAAGAGGAATAGAATAAGAACATTGAAGAGGAAATACTATATTTAGCGCAGATTGTAATTGGTGAATATTATTTATTTCATTAAACACATAAAATAAAAGATTTTTAACTTTCATTGAAAAAATAATTTTAGGTCAATTGATTGGACGATTTGACCAGACTTCATTTAGTTAAAGCTTATGATTATCACTTTAAAAAGATATTAGATTTATTCTAAAAATATTCTCTAATTTTTTCAAGTAAAAGCGGTCACTGCATTTATATAATGAAATTTTTTACAGCTTTCATAATACGTATTTACATATAACTCTTTTTTTTTCATAAAAATTTTGAACTTTTTTTGTTCTTTCATACTCTATATAGAGCAGCATCTGGTTTCACAAAATGCCCATAAGTTTCATTAAAATCCGAAAATAGTGTCGGAAATATTACAATTTAGAAAAAAAGTCAACCTCAAATTTCAAAACGCGTAGCTCCCAGAATTTCTAGATATTTAAAAATTCTTTGGCGAGAACCATTACCCATTAGGTACTACAACAACACCCTGTTTCATTAAAATCGATAAGATGGCTGCCAGGATTGATATTTCTGACGTAGAAAGCTTCAATTTGGCAGAATAAATGTTTTATCAGAAGAAAATAACATACTCATAGGGTAAGGAAAAACGGTGGAAAACATCGAAAGATATTCGTGTTTGATATCAAATTAGTCAGTACTGGACAAACGAGTATAATATGTAATCATATTTCGACTTCAATTATTCATTAAAGAACGCTAATTAGCATTAGCGCGTCATATTAGCAAAAGAACGCTTTCGCGAGCTGTCCGCTCCGCCAGCGCACATCTGTCACGAAGTGCTGGATAAACAGAGGCGAGAACGAGGACGTACGATACGAGTCAAGGGAAAACGAAACGAGACAAACTGATGAATATGCTCGGAAAACCCAGGCGAAACCAAGGAAGAATCGAGGGGAAAGTGAGCCATCTTTCTAGTTCTGCGTAGTCTAGGTCAATGAGAGTGCGCTCAAAGGTCATTGACAAAATGCAATCCATGGCTGTATGATAAACGAAATTATCTCTTGCTATTGTTGGAGAGTATCTAGTTGTTTTGATCAAGGCTACCGGGGGTGAGTTGACAACAGATATCTCACGGATTTGGGCGCTATCCTACAGAAGCAGGGGTCTTCCGGCGGAAATTCGTATCTTAATTCGCTGACGAAGGGGTGCGAGTCTGCTCAGATTGGATAATGAGCGATTATCCCAGGGTTGACTGGGTCGTTGGTCCTGTGATCGTGTCGTCAAGGTCTTCTGTGACCTTGATGACAATCTCGTTGTTTATTTTCAGGGTTGTGTCACTTGAGTCCGCGTTTGAATTGAAAATTTGTGGTAGAAAAACGTTAAAGGGTAGGATTCTGTCCGCGAATTTGGATGCAGAAACGTGTCTGACTGGACCGTCTTTTACTACTAGGGGTGGTTTCAGTGGATTGGGGTGAACGCGATCATTTTTCCCATGTGGACGCTGTTCAAAGGTCTTTCGACGTGGTTTCTTTTTAGTAAGGTCGCACTGGTCACCCTCATCATCGGGCGAGTAGATTTTAGGGGCACCTACTATTTGGAAAAAAATCACTATCCAAATCCCTGACGTGATTGCGTATCCGATTCAAAAAAACACCATTCCAATAAACCAAGTTTTATATTATATTATCATTTACTTACGAACAGAAGAAAAAAATATGATAAAATCGAAGAGCAGGGAACAAATTGAAATCCTCATTTTGGTAGACACGGATATCTAATTTTTAAAAGAATTCGAGATGTAACTAATAAGATGATAAATATGTTTCACGTGTACATATACTAACTATTATCTCGTTATCAACAAACAGTAATTGCTACATCTTAGCGGAGGGATAGAGTTGCGATAAGAAAGCGTTGTGTAAACTAGCTGTTATTGGTATAAAATTGAGAAATTTCATTTTAATTCCTTGAAAATCTTAGTCATATATTTGGAAAATATGCTTATCACGTATCTCGCATTGTGAAATGGAAGGCTCTCAAAATAGCTTGCGAAAGAAATACCACACAGTAGCACAGTATTTTTGAAAATCAATTATAACCATTTAAAACTCCTGAACTTCGCTTAAAATTATTCCATCTGATTTTATCATTATTACTATTATTATTATTATATTATGAATTATTATATGATTCTTATTACTATTAAGTTATAATATTACATATTAAATAATTATTTTATTCTAGTAAAAATACTTATAATTAGGAGTAGGAAAGGTTTCTTTCAATTTCTTTGAATTATTTCGACTTCATTTATTGGAAACGTGAAGAGTGGAGTTGTTTACTAGAAGTACAGTGTTTGCGAACATGATAAGTATTTTTGATACAATAATCTCATACTGCAGAATGGAACGACAGCGTTATTCACACACCTTATCTACTTCACCTTACTTCATTCACCTTCGAAAAAATTCCTTCAATGCTTGGACACTTACACAAATACACACACAGAATGCCGATAAAACGAAATATTAAATTATTAATTTTTCATAAACAGTTTCACATATAAACCAAGTGGTAAAGTTCCAATCAAGAGAGATATTAATTTTAAATGAAAAAGTGTTAAATCTAACAAAAAGACGAATTTTCAACAACATGTTTGGATCATCAATTTAAAAAAGATTAGTTTTCAACAAAACAGTTGCGTCTTCAGCCAAAAGAGATGAAAATTTTCAACAAAAGAGATGAATTTGCAAACTGAAGAGACGAATTTGTATCAAAGGAGTAGAATTTTCAATTAGGAATTTATTTACTACAATGTTTTTCAACAAATTGTTCATAATAATATTGAATGTCGCTAAATGAGGATTTCCCATATCAATATATTATGCTTCAAAGACAAAATGAGGATAAATAGTGTATTCAAAAACCGAAAATACGGCCAATGACAGTTTGTTTCAATTTACTTATTTTTAAGAATCAGGGAAATGAGCGGATTTAATCTAAAATGAGAATTTTCCAATTCTCTGTGTAGACAAATAACAGATTAGGAAAATGTTGCTTCTAAAAGTGGGCTTTGTTATTACTCTTCAAAATTTAACCAGTTTCAGTTTGAAAAAACGTGCCCTATCTCAAGCTCAGTTTTGTGATTCCCTTACATTTGTGAATAGACCTTTTCAGATCAAAGAAAAAGGGCACTGAAAACTGGCATTTGATAATTTTGAATTCCCTTCTATTAAAGCTTCTTCCGGTTTCACGAATTCATTATCATCAAGCTTTTCGCTTCACTCCCGATTAACATTTGTCTCAACTTAGACTGTCTTTTTGAGTCACAGAGAGTGCACCACAGAAAACTTTGACTGAAAAATTTCTTCGCAAGCTATCGCATCAAAAGACTTCACCCCACGTGAGAAAATTCGACGGAAAGCATCCTACAGAAATTCCATGTGGAAATTCCATACGGAAATTCTACAAACATTTCTACAAACTAATTCTAGACTAAGCTTGACTTTCGGTGATGAACTGCGCTTTCGGAAATCACACGACGTACATCGCACCCTTGCGTCAGGTATGCGAACCAAGTCTTCTTCAAGAAAATTATGCTACTCACGTCAAAATCTTGAAACAAGTGTGGGTTCCTCGAGGAGACGAGACTGCACCAATGACCCAGGTATAAAAACACAACTTCTCTGAGAAAGTCTGAATTTTGCAGTACTTTAGGGATCCTAGGCTGGATTTCTCGAGGACACAAGTTCCAGCCAATGCTCCAGGTGTAAAAAACACATCTTCTTTGAAAAATTCTGGTTTTTACTTTACTTAGGGTGCTTAGAGTGGGTTCCTTGAGGACTCAAGTTCCTGCCAATGCTCCAGGTGTTTATTTTCATGTTAGCATTCTACACCAAAACTTGGTATCTGGAAATCTTATCACCCACCACAATTTTGTACAACGTTTCATTTGCTGATCCGCAGGAGATAAGTCTTGTCTGAAAGACTCCTGTTATTCAAATATTGTTACTCAAAGACACCTGGATGGCAAGTTGAGTTTTGGCGCCTAGAAAAAGGGACGCATGGGTGGACCTCCCTTGAGCAGTGGGGAAGAAGAAGAAGAAGAAGAAGAAGAAGAAGAAGAATCAGTATCGATCGAAGATTCGAAGCCTGCGGACGTGAGACAAATCGAGATTGTGACTGCCTGAGGTGTGTGACACGGGTCGAACATCTGTACGTGATTGTGATGTGCTCTTAATTTGTTGATCAAGTGATAGACTCTGGATATGTTGACAATGTTTGAGACTCTGATTTTCATCGTAGCTCTATCAATAAAATCGCTTCATTTTTCCTCAAACAAGCTTTGGTTTTAATTACGTAATTTCTTTCCTTGTACTGGCTGATGGAACAACTGATGCAACTGATGCTGATGGAAGAAGAACCACCTGGAAGCTCAGAATTTATGAGCTAACAATTGAGATACCAGGTATTTATATATATATTTTGATGAAAACTCAGAATATTCACAAGATTCAGTGTTAACCAAATTCTTTACTGGATTCTTTATTACAATAATAATCAGGGTTTCCCCTAATTGCAAAATATTTCGCCAGCCGCGACACTGTGCGAAATCAACTTTATATGGGCGCCTTATTCTCGCCTGAATTTGTTCACATTTGTGCAATCAACTTAAGCCCCTGAGAACTACCTCCTATGCGGCAAACACTTTTGTTCTATATTGTTTTCCATATAGGGGGTAGTTTTTAGGTGTTGAATATGGTTGCAAAAATTTTAACAAAATAAGACGAAAATAATACGCTGATATAAAGTTCATTTTGTATAATGTCGGGGCCAGCGAAACGTTTCCCTGGTCACGCCAGTGTTTTTTTTTTTGAGTCACCAGGTACTTCCGGCGTTGCACAAATTCTAATTTTAATTTAATTCTAAGTTGAATTTTCGTAAGTGGTGGGGAGAGCGAAATGGTCCTATGTCTGGGGATGACCTAACCATGGGAGCCTTGAACAGCAATGAGTTGCAGAGCTGCCCAGATTAGCCTTTTAGTTAAAGGAAGCGATGCCTTATTTTGCAAAGAAGGATTGTAGAAGGCTTGCCGTCTGTGGGCTTCTCACACTCTCATGGAATCAACATAGATTCATTTTTGGCCAACCATATAAAAAAAAGTTTAGAGAAATTGTTGACCTTATAGTTACTATCAATGCAATGAATTTTCAAACAAAAAGGAGATCAAAACAAGGAGATGAAATGTCTACCGAAAAGATGAATTTTGGAAAAAAATGGAATAGTTGAATTCACATGAATTTTCAACCAACTGTTGAATCTTTAAAGGAATTGTCAACCTAATAGCTAGTCTTTCCACAGAAGTATTTCATTTTCAGACTGTTAAATTCTCAGTTGAAAAAATTTGTTCACAACACAGAATTATCAACAAAATAGTTCAAATTTGAACAAAGAAAAGGGGTTTTTCTCTAAAGTGTCAACTTCTGAAGTGAAATTTGTCATATTACAGGATCAAGGTAGAAAGAAAAGCTCAAATTGTTAATAGACGTAGTAAAGCTTACCGTTTGTGGTACATTTCGTTTTTTGAAACTATTAATTAAATTAAAATAATGAAATGGAAATTCAGAAAAAAGGCTATATTTCACTCAATCCAAAAATACAATTCTGACTGAGGTAAATGAAATGTTACGTTATAGATTTTGAATATATTCTTAGTTTCATCATGCACCCCAAATTTTATCATTACAGTTCCTATTTTACCGACTTTAATCATTTTTTATTATAGAAAATTCGAGAAGTAAAATCGCAGACAGAGGAAAATTTTCGAATTATAAAATTGACGAATTTAAAAAATTAAGAAATTACTCATTTGAAGAATGAAACATAATAACTACAAAATAAGAAACTGCTATATTTTCTATCTCATGTTCATTTTTTATGTTAATATTCGCTTACTCCATTAAAAAATTGAATAATGTGGGAGCCGTTTGTGTCTTATTTCATTACTGCAAGGTAATTCAGATTTGTTGATGAGAAAATTTTGTGAACAAACACCACATTTTAGAAAACAACATCATATTTTTAGAAAACGAAGGTAAAAGAATTCCTCAACGTCTAGTTTTATCTTTTCTCAATTGCAAATTCACTCAATTAATTTAATAATTGAAATTATAATAATTATTATAATAATGTATTATATAATATATATATTATTCAAATGATAACATAATAATTATAATTACTTAAATTATTTTGAACTTAGTTCTTAGATCTGCCAGGGAATACTAAATACAAGTTTTGGAAAAGAGAAAGTTTGATTTCCTTTTATGAAAAATAAAATTTTGCATTTTTCTACAAATTCGAGACAAGATAAGCTCAAAAAGCTGAAAACAAGTCTTTTGACGCTTTTTTTATATTGCGCATTTTCTAATTCATAGAAAAATACTATTTTATTTAATAATTCATTTTTCTGTTGAAGAATAATAAAAAATTAGAAATTGCAAAAAACGTTTTTCGCAAAATTTACATGTTTTCAAATGTGTGAGAAACATGTTTTTTCTGTATTGCCTTAAATTATTGACACTTCTCTGGAAAAAATGAATTTTCAACTGAAATGCAATAGTTGAATTGTAAATTTTAAAAAACATATTTTTGATACAAAAATGAATTTTCAACACAAGAGTTATATTATAACCAAAATGAATAAGTGTTTCACTTAAATGTTGAAACAACAGCTAAAGAAATGAATTTGTAACTAAATAGGTGAATTTTCAACAAAAAATATAAACTTTCAACAAAATACGTTAATTTTTACTGAGTCAGTTAGGTTTTAAACTAAAATAATTATTCTTCAACTGAAAAACTAATTTCGTACCAAAACATAAATTCTGGTTCAAACTACATATCTTTATTTAAAAATGTAACTATTTTGTTAAAAATTGATATTTTGTTTATAATTATTTTTTTTGTTTGCAGAAAATTAATCTTCTGAGTAGAAAATTCATCCTTTTGGTGGAGAAACCAACTGTTTGGTTAAAAATTAATTTTTTTCTTCAAAATATTTTCAATTGAAAAAAGACTATTTTCTAGAGAATATGTTTCTTCTGGGAAAATTTCATCTCTTCCGACTGAGAATACAACTGGTTGAACATTAATCTTTCTGGCTGTGGATTTACCTACTTTGTTGATAATTCATATTTTCTATGAAAAAATAATATAGAAGGTTTTAAGGCAACTTTCTTAGTTTAAAAAAATGTTTCAAGAACTTTTGGAAGAAGTTTCGAAAAAATATCAAAAATGATTTAAAATTTTTGAATTTTTGAAAACTTGTAAACAAAATACAGATTTGTGAAGATTTCGAGGAAGATCTAGGAGTTTTTAAGCATTTTAATAGATAAAAAATGTCCGGAATATTCAATATTATATATTCGTTAAAAGTACTGAATTTCATTTTTTCAGGATTTTTCAGTTATCCTATATAATCAATAATTAATAAATGTAGTTGATAAGATTCCCGAAAGAGAAAATTTCCGAAGAACATAATTCCCGAGGTGAACAAATTACCGACAATTTAAATTGCAAAAATAGTAAAATTCTCCAAAGTTTATGACATTACGGAATTTGAAAATTGCCGGAAAAAATTACGGACAGAGTAAAATGTTTGAATTATAAAATTCCAGAATCCAAAAAATTACAGAATTATTGAATTATGAAAAAAAAAAATAAAATAAATAGAGAATACATTTATTTAATGAACATATTTCTTACATTATGTATTATTTTATATTTCAGTATTTATTTAGTTCGTTCCCAAAATATTTCAATGCGAAAATTATGCGTTTCCTGTTCTCTTACTGCAAAGTAACTCAGATGATTCGATAAGGAATTTTAGTAAATAAACACCACATTTTAGAAAACAACATCATATTTTCAGAAAATGAAGGTAAAATTCTTTGACATGACCTGATTTTATCTTTTGATTTTCAATTATTATAACAATTAATAGAATAATATATATTAATGATATTTTGATATGATAGTTGTAATCATTTTAATTATTTCAATTATTTTAAACTTAGATCTTGGATCTGCTGAGAATAATGCAATACGTATTTGGGAAGAGAAAATTGGGTTTCTCCGTATGAAAAATAAAAACCTGATTTTCTTAACAAAATTGAAACAAGTTTTAAGAATGAAGTCAGAAGAGAAATCTTGTTTTTCTCGGAAAGCTGAACACAAATTTCTTGAAGCTTTTATCCGTTTTGCGTTTTCAAATATTTTTAGAATCCCAGTATTCTTCAGTTAAAAAAATGAATTTTTAACAACAAAAAAATTTTCTTTTCAAAAATCCAAGTGGGAATGCAAAAGATCAATTTTTACCGACATATTTACACCTGTTGGAATTAAAATTAAACTTACACATGTTTCCATTTTGTAAAATAGTGTAATGAAGAAATACATGCATGCAATGAAACAAAAATATAAATTCCATTCCCATTTTTGCATAATTCTTGACCAAATCTTGAAAAATTTGATTGTTTACAATTTTCTTGAAAACAATAAAAATCCGAGTTTAGCGAGCCAAAATACACAGGAAGAAAATAGTAGCATTAAATGTACAAATTTCTTTTTTAATTTTGTAAAGATTATATTCGGTAATACATTTTTTATTACGAGTATAATCCATTTTTTCTCAGTGTTCGCACTGTCAAGCTTTATAAATATACCGATTTTATTCAAAGTCTTGAAATTTTGAGGACAATCTCCTCCCAAAAACTTGCGAAGAATATATTTTTTTTAAATCAAAGAAAATATTTAAACTTAGTCTTCAAAGAACTGTGGTTCAGTAACTATGTTCAAATTTTTTTGCTCTTTCTTTTTCAATGGGATGCAATATATTTGAGAATATGCCACATCTCGATTCTGTAATATTTGTTTTAGATTGTATTTTGATTTTCGAATTACGGTATGGAGGTGGATGTTCTTCAAAGAAAAATCTTCCCTGCCGTATTGCATAAGGACCGTCCCCATTAAAACTAGGTCGCCACAATTCATCGTCATGTTCGAATTTCAAGAGGTCTTCTGCGTTTGGTGGTGGCCGGGGTAACGGTGGCTAACGGTTAGCCCGCTTAATGGGATCTGGAAGAGAAACATAAATACTAATTATTTAAAACATTTAAAAAATCATCAACTTAAAGCTGCTATAATAGCTATAATAAATTCAGGTTATAAAAAACTTTGAGTAATGAAAAGACAATCAGGCTTTCAACAAAAATATTTGCGTGAACACTGAAATGCACTTCTTTTAAATTAAAATCTTAAAATGTAGTGTTTTTCGTTCTTGAATACAAAAAAGCCTTGAAGAAATTATCCAACCGAATTTTATAAAAGTTTGGCTTCCTCTCGTATAAGTGTGAAATGGACGGTAATGTATCGCCCGATCATATCTTCCTCGACTTCTGTCTGTAAGAAAATATAGTTACTAATTATTTTAACAATTAAAAGAATCTGCAACCCGTAAGTACTAAATTTCACTGAATTTTGAGTCAATTAATGATTCTCCAAGAAATTTAATTTCAACATTTACTTTTATTTAAGAAAATGTTTCGCTAGTTTAACCAACACATATAATAAAAATTTGAGGAACGTCGGTTAACAATAACATGCGACTTTATGAGTATTTTCTCCATGTGACAACTACTCTTCAAAGTATGTCTGAGAGAAAATTGAAGGCAAAACTGAGGAGGGTGAGACGGCCTCCAAATAAAATTGTATTTTCACGCATAATTCTATCATATTAGTTCTAGATTGTTTACTACTTTTTATATAAGCACCTCTACGTGTTGGAATGAGACGGTTCCCTACAACTGTTCCAATAACTTGAGGAAAAAGTCCAATGCGGTATGCATGCTCCCTATATAACTCTATTTCATTCGATGGTGGACTTGATTCTGCAAGAAGAAATATGAAAATTTTTGTATCAACTCATTACAAAAACGGATTCGAAAACGCAGTAACTTTCTTCGTTTTTGAAATATTTAGGAAAAGAATATCTAGGTAAATTTTTTTACCGCATGAAATTCTTATTTTTTTGAACTTCAACTTTGTATTCAACCTATTATTACTAAAAATTTCAGAAGAAAGGGATTTTGACAGATTGAAAAAACTCGATAAATTGAAATAAGAAAAACTTTAACATCTTAAAAATTGCAAAACAAGTCAGGGTTTGAAAAAAAATCAAAAGAATGAATCCATTTCAAATCAGGCAGGAAAACATTAAAAGTCGATTTTCTCAAAAAACCCACACTTACATGTCTTGCCGATTTTTTTTTCAATTTGTACTATCATAACGAAAATACCTTGTGAGTTTTGAGTAGGCTAAATAACTTTTGTAGCCAGGAGAATTTTTTTTTTCTTAATCAAATTTTCGCATCTTTCTTGCAAAAACAACAACTGATACGAAAAAATTTGAAGAAAATAATTGGCACAGTTAAAAAAGTTCTACAGAAAATTCAATGAATTTAGAGAATTCAAGTAATTCAAAGAGTATAAGGAATTTAGATAATTCCTTGAATTTAAAGAATTTATGTCATTCAGAGAATTCAAAGTATTCAGCATATTAAAGGCATTCAGCGAATTCAAGAAATTCAACGAACTCAAGGCATTCAGGGAATTGAGAGAATTGAAGGAATTCGGAGGATTCAAGAAATTAAGAAAATTCAGAGAATTCAAGTAATTTAGAGAGTTCAAGGAATTCAGAGAATACCTTGAATTCAAAAAATTTGAGAAATTCAGAAAATTCTAGGGACTTAGAGAATTCAAGAAATTCAGAGGAAGCAAGGCATTCAGTAAATTGAAGGCATTCAGCTAATTCAAGGAATTCAACGAACTGAACAAACTCAGGTCACTCAGAGAATTTAACGAATTCAGCGAATTCAACGTAGTCAGGGCATTCAGATGAATTCAAGGAATTCAGAGAACTTTCAAGAAATTCAAGGAATTCAAGTAATTCAGAGAGTTCAAGTAATTCAGAGAATTCCTCGAATTCAAAGAATTCAAGGAATTCAGAGAATTCAAGGGACTTAGAGAATTCGAAGAATTCAGAAAATTCAAGGCACTCAGCGAACTGAAGGCATTTAGCGAATTCAAGGAATTCAAAGATTTCAAGAAATTTTGAGAATTGAGAGAATTTAAGGAATTTAGGGAATACCAGGCATTCAGAAAATTCTATAAATACAAAGAACTAAAAATCCTGAGAATCCACAGAGTAGTTTTAATTCCTGGAATTATCATAATAACTCGAATTCTCTGAAATCTTGGAATTCTCTGAATTTCTTGAAATCTCAGAATTCTTTCCAATGTTTCAGTGGATTGGGGTGTACGTGATCGTTTTCCCCAATTGGAAGCTTTTCAAAGGACTTTAGACGTGGTTTCTTTTTAGTGAGGTCGCAAGGGATACCCTCATTATCGGGGGAGTACATTTCAGGGGCACCTATTATTTGGGAAAAAATCACTAGCGAAATCACTGACATGATGAGTAGCCGATTAAAGAAACACAAGTTTTATATTATATTATTTTTTACTTACGAACAGAAGAAAGGTATATGATAAAATTGAAGAGAAGAGAACAAATCGAAATTCTCATTTGGGCGGAGACGGGATGTAATTTTTGAAAGAATTTTTTGAGATGTAACTAACAAGATGATGAACTTGGTACACTTGTATATATGCTAGCTATTATCTCATTATTGACAAACATTACTTGCCACATTTTAGCGGTGGGATAGAGTCGGGATAAAAAAGTGTTGTGTAAAATAGCTGTCATTGGTATAAAATTGAGAACATTCATTTTATTCCCTTGAAAATCTTATTGTCATATTTTTTGAAAATATGTTTATCACGTATCTCGCATTGTGAAATGGAAGACTATCAAAATAACTTGCGGAAGAAATACCACACAGTAGCACAGTATTTTTGAAAATCAATTATAACCACCCAAAACTTCTGAACTTCGCCTAAAATTATTATATTTGATTATATCATTAATTATTATTAATATATTATGATATATTATATGATTATTATTACTAATATTTATAGGATTATATATTGTTTGATTATTTGATTTTAGTATAAATAATTGACATTACGAGTAGGAAAGGTTTCTTTCAATTTCTTTCAATTATTTCGACTTCGTTTATATTCTTTTAAATAATTTCGAATCTTCAGGGCTCTGTATATTAATTGAAAAAAGGTTATAGCAATTGGAAAAGAGGAAAGTAGAGTTGTTGACTAGAAGTACAGTGTTTGAGAACATATGAAGCATTTTTGATACAATCATCTCATAATTCAGAATGGAACGACAAGCTTTATTTACACACCAAGTGATAAATTTCCAACCAAGGGTGATATTAATTTTAAATAAAAATTAGCTAAATTCAACAAAAAGACGAATTTTCAATAAAAAGTTGGATCATCAACCAAAAAAAAAAAAAGATTAATTTTGTTACAAGGTTAAGACTGAGGAGGAAAAGTGGGAGTTGGAGTGCCGAGATAAGGATTGAACATAATCAAAGTAGTCGAGTACTTAGTAATTACTCTTATTCATTACCTAAATTTTGGCAGTGGTTGCCGGCGATGAGGTAATTGGTTTTTGACGAGCGGAGTCGTCGGAAATGTCCCACGACCTCGACGGAGGTAATCGGTGACGGTACGAGGGTGCGATCTCGGGGGCGACCCAGCGTGACGACGTTGGAGAAGAGCGTGACGACGTGATGAGCACTGGCGCGCCAAAACTTAACTAAACGGACAACGAGCCAGTCCAGACTGAGAAAATGGGCGCGGGGAAGGTGAATCGGGAGGTTGGTACCCGGGGCTTCAGGACACTTCGTGGCATTTCGCCTGTTATCAGTTGCGGCCCGACAACCCCTTCGCACAGGGCCGTGACCGATTGGTTTTTAATGTGACAGTAATGATACAACCCAAATTAATTCGTCTTTGAGTAATAGAACGATACGTAAACAAGATGCCGTGATAGGGCGTGTCGCGCTATTTCCCCTAGTGCGCTCAAGCCGAGGATCTTTGTGCAACGCTTAGGAGCCACTTTTTGAAGTTAAGTAATATTATATGGTAATATTATGTGTCTTCCTGTTCGATTTTTTGGTGATAGTTTCAACAGTTGTTTTCTTTGCAGGCCTCTTTTGCGGTTTCTGCTTTTGCCATTCGAGAAGATGTCGTATTTCTTAGAGGAAGAAAACTTCTTGAGTTGAAGTTTTCCATCTTGAGTGGGAATGGAAGCATGGTACTGTAATGTACCTGGTATCGTGACAGCTTTGTCAAGTCTGGCTTTCAGTAACTCGGTGGCTAAGGCATGATTTTCTTTGCTGCTGAAAAAAATTTCGGTTTCCTTACAGTTACTCTTTGCCCACTGAAACAAAGCATGGGGAGTGAGTATGTGATGTTTCGGAGAACATTGTAAGCTTTATCGCTCCAATGCCATCACATGCACCCTTACCATGAGATGTACCATGGAAGTGCCATTCAGCTTGGATACCAAAATCTTCTTCATGGGCTTGGAGATTAACAAAGCTACTCTTATTTTCAAAATGTTGCCCTGCACCATCAGTGAAATAGTAGTTTTTCTTTGGCCTGAAATGAGTTTTCAAGTAATCTACTATTATCTTTTGATACTCGTAAACAGCCACCGTGTCATGAGCTAAGTTACCAGATATGATTGCGATACTTACGTGCTTGAGCTCTCCATCTTTTTTATAATAAATCACGACAGTGAAATTGTAGCTTGGTCGTTATTCCAGTGGAATGATTGCGCTGCATTCTGAATTATAAAGGCGTAATTCTCAGCGAAATCGAAGCAAATCAAAAACTCCCCAGGCAATACATTTTCCTTCAGGTTTTTGAAAAAAGATGATTGCTCCTTTGAAATGAAGTGATGAGTTTTTAATTTCAACAGCCTTTGACAGAAATCATCTACGAATTCATCAGTATCCATTACCAGAGTCCAGGCTGTTGTGATAATTTGTGAGCACCATGTCAGTATCCTTTGTTAAATGTTGAATATTTATTTCATTCAACATCAACTTGACATTCTCATGATGCACGCAAACGCACACATCATGTGTGCCACTACTTCCTGCTAGAACACAATGACGAGGTCTGAGTTTTGTGAATTTCGAAATACTGATCTTCAGGCCTACGTGTTCTGTCGTGAATTGAGCATATAACTCGTTGAGGTTACACAGTATTGCCCTTTTCTGAACATGTGAACGAGTTCCAGCATCATTCTTGATCGACATAAAGTCTTTCAACCCTGGCATCATTCGACTTATGTCATTGCGTTCATAAAAGGTTTTTACTATAGTTTCAGTTACAGGTGTCAATGCTCTTCCTCTTTTTGGATTCGGAAGGGTCAGAATTCCATGCTCCGCAACTAATTTTTTGACGTTCCTTGCTTTTCGCTTTGATGTATTGAACACCTGCATCAGTTTTCTTCGTCCCCAAGATTTTGGGACAAGCGAAAGAAGTTGAAACTGTTCTTCAAGATCTTTAGAGGCATTGAATTTTTCGATGATTTGACCAAGTACTTCAACACCAGCTTCATTTATGCCGCACTTTTTGGAAAGGATTAATATATCTACTCTTCCAAATTTTAATCACTTTTTCAGAGGGTATCGTGCAAAAATTATTTTTTCCAAATTCGAGGAGAATTTTAGATAAGAATGACCAGAGACGATATTTCTAGAAATACAATTTTAGAAATAATAGATAATGGAGAATAAGAATGGGGAAAAAAGTAATAAAATAAATTTACGTACAAACCTGCTTTGATAAACTCAATTTGAGATAAAATCTGCGAGTAAAATACGAATATCAAATTCTAGTTTCTTATACTGTTAAAAATTATCTTCTCTTGTGCGCGGGTAAATTCAAAAGATGTATATTCTCACTTACAATTTATAAAGCATATTCCCAATCAATTTTACACTGACCGTAATGCAGGCCTTGTTAATTCATCCTGGCAATGCAGAGAACAGTTATTCTAGTAGCATATAATATTACTTAAGTTGAAAAACTAGCACTAAAGCATCGCACAAAGATCCTCGGCGTGAGCGCAGTAGGGGAAATCGCGCGCCACTCACCCTATCACGGCATCTTGTTCACGTATCGTTCTATTACTCAAAGGCGAATTAATTTGCCACTCTGAAAATTAGAGGTCTCATAGGAAAAAATCTCAGCTTTCTTTTGAAACTATTTTAAAGAAAAAAAAAGTGCCGAAATTTGAAAAAAAAGTCAAATTTATTTTTGATTTTCAAAAATTCGGGTCAAATTTTGACTTTTTTTGAAAATCGTTATCACCACCAGAAAGTTTGTGAAAAAATCTATCGAAAATATTTAAGGTGAAATTTTGTTTCAGACAACAGGACAAAAGTTACAAACGTTTGAAAGTAAATCTTTGCTTAAAAACCCCATAAATTGTACCCCCTCCACTTTGATAAATAACCATCAAACTGAATTAATTTTTGGTGTGAGGAGTACTATCTAATAGGACTACAATTAGGCAAATTTTTAGCTCGATCGGACAACTTTCATTTTTGAGGTGGGTACACTTCAGAAATTATGCCCCATATATAAAAAAAAGAAAGGTGGTTGTCCCTTGTATTGGTAGGGTTTTTAAGAGTTTTGTTTTAGGAGAACTATAGATTATTTATTCTTAATTGTACATTTGGTAGAGTTTTAATTGTTCTGTGCGGAGTTTTCAGTCTTTTTTTTATTTTATTTGTAGTTTTTGTAACAGTTTGTTGAGTCCTATTTGTCTCTGCTTTCGCAGATCTTTCCATTGGTTCCCTATCTCCCTTTTTTCTTCGTTTGGTTACCTTCTTTAGAACCCTATTTCCTATTTTAAAGTCTATTGGTCTTCTTCTTAAATTATAATTGTTGGCCTGTCTATTATTTGCATGGTCTAGGTGTTTCTGAACTTCCTCTTTAATGATTTGTAACTTTCTTAGTCTATCGGTCCATTTGTCAACGCTCTGAAATTCAATATCGCTATTTTTTTAATATTTTTTCGGATCGACTGGATAGGTTCTAATTCGCGACCTAAATTTAGAAATGCCGGGGTGAATTGGGTTGACGAATTTTTACTAGTGTTGATTGCAAACTGCAAATCGTCTATATGTTCGTCCCATGTCGAATGATCGCTATCTAGCTACGTTTTAATAATTTGTTTAATTGTCCTATTATAGCGTTCTGTTAGGTTGGCTTGGAGGTAATATTTTGGTGCTTTAGTATGTCTGATACCGAATTTTTTGGGTAAATCTCTTAAAGTTTTGTTGACAAATTCGGTGCCATTATCTGTGTGGAGGATCCACGGTGTTCCCCATCGCGAAATGACACGTTTATGAAATTCTGACTCTATTGTGATCCCGTTAGCTTTTCTTATCGGGATTATATCTACCTATTTTGTGAAAAGATCCACAAAAACTAATAAATATTGATTCTTTCTCTTTTTTGAAATTGGTAACGGACCCATGATATCTGCAGCGATCATGGTTCATGGTTCTTTCACGATTCTTTTCATCATTAGCCCTAATTTCGGTTGGTTACTTGATTTGGTTCTTTGACATGTTTTGCAATTTTTTACTTATTTGATTATCTCCGAATACATCCCTGGCCAGAAGTAGTACTCGGAAATTCTCGCGTGCGTTTTTTCGGAACCTAAGTGTCCTGCTTGTATGTCATCGTGGTTTTCTTTTAAGACTTGGTTTCGTAATTTTTTAGGTACGATGAGTTTCCATTGGATAGAGTCTGGTAAGAGAGTAGATTTTAGTGGATCAGTTCAGTAAAAATAGAGTTGCGAGTCTCTGATTCGCTATTTTTCGTGTTCTTCCGGTCTTTTTGTCACTTGTCTGAGTTTAGCAGAGTACGAGTCATCTGTTTTGTCGCCAACGTCCGCTTTTGGTTTCTCTACTATAAAAGCTAACGCAAATGCTATATTTTTTGCTAGTTCTCCTGATCTCGAGAAAGCATCAGGGACGAAATTTGAACTACCTTCACGATATATGGCTTCATAGTCATATTCTAATAATTCCAATGCCCACCTGGCTGATCGACCAGTGGGATTTTTCAGGTTATGGAGCCAATTTAACGCTAAGTGGTTTGTGATTACTTTAAAGCTGTAACCTTCTAAGTATGGCCTAAATTTTCGTTTAGCCCATAATACTGCTAGGCATTCTTTTTCGAATGCCGAGCACCTAGATTCTGCGCCGTTTAGGCTTCTACTAGCATAAGCGATTACGTAATTTACACCGTCAATTGTCTGTGTAAGTACGGCTCCTAACCCCGTATTACTCGCGTTGGTTTCGAGTAGGAAGTGTTGCGTGAAATCTGGGCAGGTCAAAATTGGTGCTGAAGTTAAAAGATCTTTAATTTTTTGGAAAGCCTCATATTGTTCTAATCCCCAATCCCATTTTGTATCTTTTTTCAGTAGTTTGTTCATCGGTTCTATTATTTCGGCAAAGTGTGGTATAAATTTCCTGTACCAACTTGCCATCCCTATTATGCGTTGTAATTGTTTAATATTTTTATGCTTTGGAAATTCTAGAATTGGTTGTATTTTTTCATCGTCCATTTGAAATCCTTTGTCGTTAACTTTAAAACCTAAGTATTTGATTTCCGAGCAGCCGAACTCGCATTGGTCCGGGCTGATCGTTAAATTTGCCTAATTGATTTTATCTAATACGATATTTAAATATTTTACATGGTCTTCGAAATTTTGAGTCACAATCACTATGTCGTCTAAGTAACAAAAAACGTTTGGTTTCAAATCTGGGGTAATAATTTTGTCCATCAGTCTCTGGAAACTGGCTGGAGCATTGGCTAAACCAAATGGCATCCTTTTAAAATGGTACAAGCCTTTTCCAGGGACTGTGAATGCTGTTATGGGTTTTGAATTTTCTTCCAAAGGTATTTGTAAATAAGCTAACTTTAAATCGATTTTTGAAATGGATTTCGCTGATCTTAGTGTGTCCAGTATTTCTGTCATGAGTGGGATTGGGTAGAGGTCTTTTTTTGTAACATTGTTAACTTTTCTGAAATCTAAGCAGAATCTATAATCTTTCCCTGGTTTTTTTATCACAACTATAGGATTTGACCAATCTGAACAAAAGGGTTCTATTATATCCTGTTCTAATAATTTATAGACTGTTTGATGAATTATTTCTTTGATTGTGGGGCTCACGTGGTAGTATCGCTGTTTTATGGGATCATAGCCCTGCACATCAATTTATTAATATTATTTAATTTAATGGCTTTATTTTTAAAATTTACCCATTGATTTCTGTTATCAATTTTTGGAATCTCATTGGCTTTTTGAGATTCCCTTTCTAATGTTTTCCGATTAGTAACTTTTTCATTTTTCCAAGGATTGCTATCTTGGCTCTTATATCTATCTTCGTATTTACTATTATAGAACATGTTTTCTGTCTTATTTTCACTATTTTTCCTCCCAATTCTAGGTTTGCCTATTTTCAGTGAGTCTTTTTTGCTTGCGTCGTCGCCCGTGTCGTGGGTGGGAATGCTCTCCAGGGGTTGGAATTTGTTGCTCGTGGGGATTCTTATTAAGCTTGGGATTTCATTTGTATGGTTTGTTACAGGAATTTGGGCGTTATTTATTTTTTGGGATTGGTTAGGATTGATAGGTACTAGGGGAATTTCACTATCTTTTAACTTTGGGCTACTTTTGTTAAGTTCCCTTGTACTTTTGAGGATTTTAATTTTGGGACTAACCTGAACATAACATGTTTAATTTTCTTTCCTATCAAGATGGGGATTACTGCTTGCCCGATTATTTCGACGGTTTCTCCATTAGCGACCGTTAATTTGCGCGAAACTGGTTTCAAAATTGAAAAGTTAGAATTTTCTATTTTTTCCAATAATTCCTTGCCCACGTACGAATGTGTGGCACCTGTATCAACCAGAATTCAAAATAGTTTATTTTCAAATTTTGTCATTAAATGAAAACGTGTCTCCGTTGTTTCATCCTTATCCGAATTTAAGAATTCTGGCGTTCCGGTATTAGGTTCTACTATTTGTGGTTCTAATACCCGCCCCTCCAGTTTCCCTGGTTATACGTGTGATATGGACATTCTCTTTTGAAGTGACCTGTTAACCCACAATGATAACAATTTGAATTGTTTGTGTTTACGTTCACGTTTGTTTTATTGTCTCGTTTTTGGTCTGAGTTAGAACTTATTTTTTCTTGTGAGTCCTTGTAATTTTTAATTGATTTTTTATTTTTATTACCGTAATCCGATTTTTGGGAATTTTGTTTGTTAAATAGATATCTCTATCTATTGTTTTGGATTCTGGGTTGGTAGTTTGGTTGAAATCTAGGTCTAAGATTTGGTGGGTTTTGATTTGGAAAAGGTTGGAATGGAGGTCCCAATTGTGAAAATGGGAATCGATTTTTGTATTGATTTCTACCCTGGTAATTTTGGTTTTGATATCCGCTTTTGTTATTATTTTGACCATTATTATTTCCCGTTCTATCATCTTTATTATTTTCCTGATTATTTTTATCCCCACTACTGTTATTACGTTTTTGTTATATCCTGTCCTCTATTTTTGGTTCGGTAATTTGTAACACTTGCCCTCGAATTTTTAACTTGGCTAGCTCAGTTTCCCATTCTATACCCAAATCTTGACAGCGATACAATATCTAAATTAAAACCTACTAATCCTATCCCTCCAAAACTTTACGGACTTCCAAAAATTCACAAAAACAACATCCCACTCAGACCGATCGTCAGCGCAATAAACTCTCCAACTTACAACCTAGCACGCTTTCTCGCCAAAAAACTTAAGCCTTTCACAGGAAACTCTATCACACACATCCAAAACTCTTCTGACTTCATCAGAAAAATACAACAAATTCACATTCAACCCCAAGACATCCTAGTAAGTTTCGACGTAGTATCTCTCTTTACAAAAGTACCAATCTCGGATACAATCGATATTATTAAATCCTTTGCAAACTTCCCCTCTAACCTCACACCTTTAATAGAATACTGTCTCACTAATACCTATTTCTCTTTCAATAACCAATTCTACGAACAAACCTCAGGAGCAGCAATGGGATCTCCAATCTCACCTGTAATAGCCAACATTTTTATGGAAAATTTAGAAACTAAAATCTTTAACAAATCCAAGCTTAAACCGGAATTCTGGTGCCGTTACGTTGACGACACATTTTTGTCATCTGGAGACACGGACTAGACGAACTAAACAAATTTTTCGATTTCATCAATCAAATACACCCTAATATCAAGTTCACTATGGAAATTGAACAAAACGGAAAATTACCTTTCTTGGACGTACTAGTTTATAAAAGATCTGATAACACATTAGGACATGAAGTTTACAGAAAACCCACGCATACAAACAGATACCTGCATGCCTCCTCCCACCACCACCCATCTCAAAAGCAATCGGTCATCAATTCCCTTGTATACAGAGCTGTCTCCATAACAGATAAAGATAACTTACAAAAGGAATTACAAAATGTTAAACAAATCCTAATACAAAACGATTACACAAACAAACAAATTAATAAAGCAATAAGAAAATACACTCAAGAAAATAAGTCAACACAACCTACTAAAGAAAGAGAGAGAAAAACAACCACCGTCCTACCCTACATTCAAGGTATCACGGAACAAATAGGAAGAATTCTCAACAAACACAACATCCAAACTATATTTATACTACCTGCAAAAATAGGACAACTTCTAAACAACCCTAAAGATAAAAAGGAACCTTTCAGTGATCCGGGAGTATATCAAATCCCTTGTTCTTGTGGTAAAGTCTATATTGGAGAAACCGGGAGGGCGGTAAGTCAACGTGTAAAGGAACATGAGAGTAAAGTTAGGCTAAGACATTTCACACAATCAGCAGTAGCTGAGCATCATATCGAAACAGGACATAGTATTTTATTTGACAAAACAACCGTCATTGCCAAAACGTACAATAAATTTCCAAGAAAACATAGAGAAGCAATCGAAATCTTGAAACACCCTAATAACATCAACAGGGACAATGGGTATAATACCAATCCGATTTGGCTTTCCGTCCTCCCGGGTTTTTAAAAAAAGACTTGATTGGCCAATCAAGTTCAAGCAGTCCCCACCATGGGGCACTCTGGCCAATCACAGGCATCGTAGAGAATACATATATAAGAACAACATAACCTGAAACTTCAGTTTCAGGTCAGCCCTGAAGAAGTGAACTGCAATGTTCACGAAACGTCGGCAACATTCATAGTTTCGCACACGATTGAAACCCGAAAAATCTTTTAATTTTAAATTATAAATTTTAAATTTAAATTTATCATAGTTTCAAAATCGTTTCTTTTTATATACATTTTTTATTCTATTTTGAGGTTTTCATAAGTTCTACGTAATTCCCATTCCAAATTTTTTCTAGGGTGGAATTTAGTCAAAAGTTTTCTCATTTCCGCTAAATACAAATGGCTGTCTTGATTTCTTTTTTGGGTACAAAATTTAATTTTTTGCCTAATTTCCTCAGAAAATCTTTCGTCGATATACGCGTTTTTAAAATATTCGAAAAAATCAGATAAACATCTCCAGGAATTTTTATTTATTTCGCACCAGTCTTTTACGTCTTCAATTAATAGTGCGTCTAAATTTTCTAAAATGTCACGGTCGTTCATTTTGTAACCCCTTTTGAATCTTTTTAATTCCTCCAAGAAATGCGCGGAACTATCTTCTTTATTGTTTCGGAATTTTATTGGCCAGTTGCTCATAATTTAGAACCGCGTTTGTATCATGTCGAAAGGGAAATAAGTTGCTTGGATCGTTTGGTTATTTGTCTGATTATCGAATTTTCAATCTGAGTCTGAGTGGTTAGCATGTATTCGTGAACGTCTCACAGTGGGGCCAAATGGAAAAACGATGTTCAAAATAATCTGTAGCTCGCAATTCTCCATCGATTTTCAACTTTTTTTTTTCAAAAAATTCAGCATTAAATTCTTAAGAAACATGTCGAGACCGATTTTTTAATTTTTTTTTTTTAATTTATATAGAACTGCAAACATCGAAAAAAATGTTGATTTACAACATTTTTTTTTTAATTCTCTGTAAAAAATTTTTTTAGTGGCATCAGGCCTCAGGTTTGATGCGCAAGGGTCAGTGAAAGGAAAAAATTTGTTGTTATGTCAAGTTATTTGTTATAAACAAATATTTGCAACAAATAACCAGTATGATGGATTATGTTTTTGTGAAGTATATTTATGCATCGAAATCGCTTGCTCTAAGCAACGAGGTGACATGTGATCATGAAAATGTGATGTCCGATATCATTTGTTAACTTTAACAACAAATAATATAAACAAATGCATGAT